>CAUYQG010057832.1:0-13225 GCA_963574415.1 Tarsius wallacei
TAAAAATTTAAAGATCTATGAAAACTTGTCAACATTACAGAAATGGATTATTCTTTTTTATTGTTTTATTTATTTATTTTTGTTTTGTTTATTTTATTTATTTATAACTTTTATATATTTTTATTTTAAAATTGTGGGGTACAATTCAGGGTTACATATACAAATATTCATTGTGCAGGCACCCTTATTGATGAGGTGTGCCTCCCCTTTCCCAGGTAGATTTCCACTACTGTCAATCCCATCTCCATCCCCCTCCCCCACAGTTTCCCTGCTACTGTCAAACCTTTTCTTATAGTATTATGGTAGTTGTTAAAGATCCACTCATGAGCGAGAACATGTGATACTTGGTTCTTTGTTTCTGTGAAAGATCACTCAGTATTATAGACTCTAATTCCATCCATGTTGCTGTGAAGTTCGTGATTTTCTTTTTCTTTATGGCTGCGTAATATTCCATTGTGTATATGTACCACATTTTTTTAATCCAATCTTCTTTCAGTGAGCAATGCGGTTGGTTCCATGTTCTTGCTATTGTGAACAATGCTGTGATAAACACACGTGTGCAGGTACATATTTTTATAGAGTGATTTGTGTTCTTCTGGCTATATTCCCAGTAGGAGGATTGCAGGGTCATATAGAAGGTCGATTTTTAGAACTTTTAGGAATCGTCACACTGTTTTCCACAGAGGCTGTACTAGTTTACACTCCCACCAAAAGTGTAGAAATGTTCTCTTTTCGCCACATTCTCTCCTGTATCTGTTATTTTTTGAGTTATTGATGATGGTCATTCTAACTGGAGTTAGGCGATATCTCAGTGTAGTTTTAATTTGCATATCCTTAATGACTAGTGAAGTTGAGCATTTTTTCATGTATCTATTGGTTGCTCTTATGTCTTCTTTTGAGAACTCTCTATTCGTGTATTTTGCCCACTTTGTAATGGGGCTGTTTGTTTGTTTGTTTGTTTTTCTTTTCAGCACATTTGAGTTCCTTGTAGATCCTAGATGTCAGGCCTTTGTCAGACATGGAGTAGGCAAATATTTTTTCCCAGTCTGTGGGCTGTCTCCCTGCTCTCTTGAAGGTTTCTTTGACTTTGCAGAAGCTTGTCAGTTTGTTGAGGTCCCATTGGTCTCTCTTATCTCCTACTGCATGGGCCCTTAGGGTTTTGATCAGGAATTGGTTGCCAGTTCCAATTTCCATAAGAGCATCACCTGCATTTTCTAAGGTTCTTATAGTTTGAGGTTTTAGGTTTAGGTCTCTGATTGATTTAGAGTTATTTTGTGTGTGTGGGGATAGGTAGGGGTCCTGTTTCAATCTTCTGCATGTAGTCAGCCAGTCTTCCCAGCATCATTTACTGAATAGGTTCTTATCTTCCCAGTGGTTGGTGTTGGAGACTTTGTTGAGAAATTGAGGTTTTGCTTCTGGAATCTCAGTTTTATTCCATTGATCTATATACCTGGTCTTGTACCAATACCAGATTGTTTTGATTATTGGGCTTTTTAATAAAATTTGAAAGCTGGGAGTGTGTTACCTCCTGCTTTTTTATTTTTTTCTGAGGATTGTTTTGACTATTCGTGGTCATTTATATTTTCATATGAATTCCTGTATTGTTGTTTCTAGGTCTGAGAAGAATGTTGCTGGTAATTTGATGGGTAATGTGTTCGATCTGTAGATTGCCTTAGTAGAATAGAAATCTTAACAATATTGATTCTTCCAATCCATGAGCATGCAATATTTTTCTACTTGTTTGTGTCATCTTTGATTTCCTTGAGCAGTGTTTTGTAGTTTTCATTGTAAAGGTCTTTCACATCTCTGGTTAGGAAGATGCCAAGGTATTTCACTTTTTTGTGGATATTATGAATGGAATAGTACTTTTTATTTGAGTTTCTGTTTGTTTATTATTGGTGTATAGAAATGTGATTTTCTTTTGCACATTTATTTTATACCCTGAGACTTTGCCAAAGTCCTTTATCATTGCAAGGTTTTTGACAGATTCTCTTGGGTTTTCAAGGTATAGAATCACGTTGTCTGCAAAGAGAGATAACTTGACTTCCTCTTTCCTATTTGGATACCCCTGATTAACTTCTCTTCTCTGATTGCTCTAGCTAGGACTTCCAAAACTATATTGAACAGAAGGGGTGAGAGTGGGTATCCTTTTTTCGTTCCAGCTTTTAGGGGAAATCGTTTCAATTTCTGTTTAGCAGTACACTGGCTGTGGGTTTCTCATAGATGGCTCTTACTATTTTGAGGTATGTTCCATCTATGCCTAGATGTTTGAGGGTTTTTATCAAGAAGAGGTGCTGAATTTTATCAAAAACTTTTCTTCATCTAATGATATAATCATGTGGTTTTTCTTTTAATGTTTGTTGATGTATTTAGTAACATTTATGGTCTTATGAATATTGAACCAGTATTGCATCCTGGGGATGAAGCCTACTTGGTCATGGTGGATGACTTTTGATATGTATTGTTGAATCTGGTTTGCTAGGATCTTGTTCAGAATTTTAGCATCTATGTTCATCAAGGATATTGGCCTGTAGTTGTCTTTCTTTATTGGGTCTTTTCCTGTTTTGGTTATCAATGTGGTGTTAGCTTCATAAAATGATTTGGGGAGAGTTCCATCGTTCTCAATCACCTGAAATATTTTCAATGAGATTGGCATCAGTTACTCCTTGTATGTTTGGTAGATTTCTGTTGAAAAGCCATCTGGTCCAGGGCATTTTTTTTGTAGGTAGTTTCCTTATGACATAGTCAATTTCCTTGATTATTATTGCTCTATTAGGGTCTTGATTTCTTCTTGTTTCAACCTAGGGAGGTTGTGTGATATCAGAAAGTCCTCCATTTCCTTTAGGGTTTCAAATGTGTTTCCATATAAGTGTACATAATAGTCTCTGATAATCCTTTGTATTTCTTCAGGGGCAGATGTGACTTTGTCTTTTGTGTTTCTGATTGTATTTATTTGGGCTTTTTTGGTCTCTTTTTCTAGGAGACCATCAATCTTGTTTATTCTTTCAAAGAACCAGCTTCTTGTTTCACTGAGTTTTTGTATTATCTTTTTGTCTTCTGTGTCCCGGATTTGGACTTTTACTTTGGTGTTCTGGATTCTTCTGCTCAAGATAGGGTTTTGATGGTCTTGCTTTTCCAGCTTCCTTAGGTGACTTGTTAGACTGTTAACTTGTAATTTTTCCATTTTCTTTATGTGCATTTGTAGAGATATGAATTCACCTCTTACTACTGATTTCATGGCATCCCAGAGATTTTGGTAAGATGTTTCTTCATTTTCATTTGTTTCCAGGTATCTTTAATCTCTGTTTTGATTTCCATGTTGACCCAGGAGTTGCTTAGCATCATGCTGTTTAGTGTCTATGTCTTTGTGGGTTTGGGGGGAACTTTGTTGGTGTTGATATTTATTTTTATTCCATTGTGGTCTGAGAAAGTGCATGGAAAAATTTCAATCTTATGAAATTTGTTTATTGATTATGACCAAGGATGCAGTTTATCTTAGAATGCATTCCATGCGGTGATGAGTAGAATATATATTCTATGGTCATTAGGTGGAGTGTTTTGTTGGTATCAATTAAGTCCATTTGGTCAAGAGTCACTTTGAGGTTCCAGATCTCCTTGCTGATTTTTTGTCCTGATGATCTGTCTAGGGTTGTGAGTGGGGTATTAAAGTCCCCAGCTGTGGTAGTGTTAGAGTCAATATCTTTTTTACGTTGCCTAGAAGGTGCTTTATGGAAGTTGGTGTTCCTATGATGGGTGCATATATGTTTAGGATGGATATTTCTTGTTGATTGATTGAACTTTTAACCATTATGTGGTGACCTTCTGCATCTTTTTTATTTTTGATAGCTTAAAGGATATTTTGTCTGACATTAAGATTGCAACCCCTGCCTTCTTTTGTGTTCTGTCCACCTGAAATTTTGCTTCCCATTCTCTTTCTTTGAGTATGTGAGTGTCCTTTCTGGTGAGATGAGAATTTTGGAGACAATATATTGCTGCCTCATGATATTTTATCCATTTTGCCATTCTATGGTTTTTCAGTGGTGCATTTAGTCCATTCACAGTCAGGTTAACTATTGAAAGTGAGAGTTTATCCCTTTCATGAGGCTCTTATAGAGTTGTTGTTGTTCCTGTTTGTTTGTTGTATTTCTTTTGATTTTGGGGTTGCTTCATGTGTGTTTTCAATCTTTATCCTCTACTCTTGTGAAGAAAGTTGTCGTTCTTTTTTCCTTTTCTTCTGTGTTTAATACTTTCTTAAGTGTTTCTTGTAGAGGTGGTCTAGAGGCAGCATAAGTTTTAGGGATTGGATGTCTGGGAAAGATTTTAATTCTACCTTACTGATGAAGTTTAGCTTAGATGAGTAAGTTATTCTTGGTTGAAATTGTTTATCTTTGAGAACTTTGAAGATTGGGTTCCAGCTCTCCTAGTCTGAAGTGTTTCTGTAGATAAATCTGCTGCTATTCTAATTGGTCTTCTGCAGTAAGTAGTCTAACCTTTTTCTCTTGCTGCCTTTAGGATTTTTTCTTTTATACTTACTTTGTTTAGGCAAATTATTATGTGTCTAGGAGTTGGTCTTCTCATTTGTTGTCTTGCAGAGGTTCTCTGGATGTCTTGTGCTTGAATTTTCATATCACTGATGAGATGAGGGATGTTTTCTTGAATAATTTCATGGAATGTTTGGTCCAGGGTGGTCTCTGTCTCTCTTTCTGTTTCAGGAAGTCCAATTACTCTTAGGTTTGGCCTCTTGAAATAATTGTTTATCTCTTGAAGGTTTTGTTCTGTCTTTTTAAACTTCTTTCTTACATTTTTGACAGTTTCAGTTAGTTATATATTTTGGTCCTCAAGCTCTGAGATTCTTTCTTCTGCTTGGGCTAATTCTGCTTTCCATGCTTATTAGTTTGTTATTTATTTTAATCACAGTATTCTTTACTGCTTTTACCTCAGTTATCAATTCCTTCCTATTTTCCTCTTGTCTCTCCTCAATTCTTTTTCTTCTATTAATGCCTTGATATCTGGGTTTGTCATCTGTGACTAGTCATTCTGGGGGATCTTCATTGTCTGTTTTCTCAGTGTCTGACCTCCCAGGAGTCTGTGTGAGACCCATATTCTTCTTTTGGTTTTTCTTCATTTGTGTGGATTTTCCTTTTTTTTGTTAACCTCTTCTTTAATTCTGTTGTTCAGCGATGGTGGAGTTGCTTTTAATTCTGTTTGCTCAATCTCCTATTCTTCCTTATGTGAATCCTCCAGCTTTGTCCAATTCTGAAGCTGGACTGTGGGTTGGGGGCTGTACTTTTTTGCAGTTTTGAGATTTAATTGAGGGGTCAGCTGTGATTAAACATCTATATCCAGATCCCAGTAACCACCGGCAGGTGTATGGGTACCCTGAAACCCCTTCCCACTGCCTTGCAATCAGTCAATGCAGGAAGGATAAATTTGCTCCCTGAAAGCAAAATGAGGTGAGAAAAAGGAAAAGTATGGAATAGGGAAGTCCGGGGTGGGGGTGGGGGGGGGGTGGAGAAGAAGGTAGAGAGAAGGAAGAAGAAGAAGAGAGCTAACAGACAAATGTACTGACTTAGGTCCTAAGTTGGAGGATAGGTGGTACTGGGCGGAGCTGGACGGGATGATGCAGATCTCTGCCTGGTCCTGGGACAGAGAGAATGGCTGCAGTGGGCACCTCTTCACCAGGTATAGGCCTCCTCCCAGCCCCTCCCCAATCCTCTCTCTCCATGAATCGGACTCGGGATTCCAGCTGATCTCCAGTCCAGCCATGGCTGGGGCCCAGCCATTGGAGGCAGAGTGCGAGACAGCTGAGTGCTGCAGGTCAGTGTGGCATAGGATGGCCTGGGGCAGAGCTAGGCAGCATAACCAGCGAGGAAGCCTGGAATTCTGTGGGACTGGGAGCCTAGGGCTGTGGCAACAGCAGCGCGATGCGTGGGACAGGCTGAGCAGTCACCCTTTGCAGAGGTGGTGGCGGTGCGGTGCATGTGACCGGCTGCATCCACCACCCTCTGCGGGGACTCACACAATCTGACTTGTCTCATCGTCATCTTGCCAGAAATCCCCTTTTCATTGTTTTAAAAGTTTATAAACAGTTATATTCTTGGGAAAATATAATACAACCCCATTCAACATTTCAAGTTCTAAGCAATGTCTATTTATCTGGTTCCTTTGGACAGAAGAAATTGTTTCTATAAGCATTCTCTTGGAGTCTCTCTTCACATTCACAATTCCCTGAGAACATTTGGCACCTCATCTTGTATACTGGTTCTTTATGCTAATCTCTCCCCAACTGATTTTAAACACTTTGAGAGCAGGGTGTTTTATTCACTTATAACTCTGTCACCATCATGGTGTCATACTCAAAGGGTGCATCTTTTGTTGAATTAATAAGCAAATGCTATTTAAACGTCTGTGCAAAAATTATCAAAGAATTAATGATAAAACCACCTGTCAAATATATAATTCTAGGGTAGCTTCTCTTTGCTGGGAATACTTAAGACACAAAAAAGAAATCATAATATAGGTCTGGTTATAGTTTTGAGAAAATGGTTTGTTAGTTAATACATTTATTAATCCCCAACTCCTTATAAGAATGAAAATAAACATTATTGCAAAGTAACCAAAAGGCAAATAAAGCCAGCATTTATGATTCTGTGAAGGTAATCTGAATACTGCACACAGAAGACAGAATTTAGGTCAATGTGTGGTCTTTTTAATTACCTATTAAAGTAAATGATGAAAAGTATAGCTACACTGATTATATAATTGATTAAAGATCCTTTACATTGAGCTATTTTTACACAGTGTTTATAAAAAGATAAGTTGATTATTTTGAATGACAATTTAATAATAGTTATAAAAACCTTTAAACACTTTTTAACCACTTAATCTACCTTCTCAATTTGTTCTTTGGTAAATCTCAATTGATTTGCAAAATTGTATATACTTTCATTTAATCTTTTTTAAGGAAATAACTGAAAACACATATCCATATATCCAGGATTATAATTTTTAAAAAAATGTTCATAATCCAGAAAATGCAAGTATATAAAAGTATTTAACATAACTACCTAGAAAAATGTTAATGAAATATAAATATGTCCAAGCTATAAAGATTGAAAAAGTAAAAGAAAATTATAATATTTTAAAAAATGAAGTTATAAAGCAGTATGTCAAGTATGATCCCATATAAATACAGATGCATAGATAACAAAAATCTAAGAATGTCCAACTTTGGTTGGACAGATTACAGATTAACTTTATTTGCCCATTTGTAAAATATGAATATTCTGTAATAATCATATATTTATTTAGCAAAATATTACCCTTAGTCTGTTCACATTTTGCTATAAATATAGCAGGCTGAGAAGCCACCCTTTGCAGAGGTGGTGGCGGTGCGACCACCTCTGATTAATTTAAGATATCTACTACAAACTTTTATGTCATTGGCAGTAAACAATGCTATTGACATTATTAATAATTCACAAAGTATAATAAGTAAATATGAATGACTGATAATAAAACAACTTTACATAGGAATCTAAGGATACAAAATTAAATGTACATTCTTTTATATCTTATAAATATATCCTCTTCAAGTTTCTTTCATTATAACACAAATATTTGCATACATTAGGATAATAATATAACCAGAAAGAAATTTTCTTCTGTTTAGGAATATGCTAAATGCTTAATATGCTAAATGCAATTAAGATAAAACATGAGAATTAGCAGTAATCTTATTTTAAGAGTCAATTCCAAGTAATTGAAGTTATATACCACCAGAGAATAGTTAAATAAACAAAAAGTAATAATTTTTTTGTAAATATTTAAGCACTGGAACATTCTGGTCTAGTGCAATTTCAAAATGTATAATTGCTTTGTAGAATATTACATGATTTTAGTGTAATAAGACTAGGTATGTAGTTAGAGATGTTCTGTGTTTAGTTCTACTGCTTAGAAAAAAAAATGCCTTTAATGCTCATTGCCAATGTACACGGTCAACCAAGAACTCTAATGGAATTGTACAAGGAGATAGATGTTATTTTCATGTTTGCTAACCCCACAGCCATTATGCAGCCCGTAGATCAAGGAGTAATTTTGACTTTCAAGTCTTATTATTTAAGAAATACACCTTATATGGCTATAACTTCCATAGTGCTTCCTCTGATGGATCTGGATAAAATTGATTAAAACCTTCTGAAAATGTTTTTTGCTCATCTTGGTTTCTTGAGATGGAAGGTACTCCTGGTAAAGACACTGTAGTCATTGTTAAGATGACAAGAAACAATTTACAGTATTCCATAAACTTAGTTTATAAGGCAGCCGGCAGGATTTGAAAAAATTACTGGCAATTTTCAAAGAACTTTTTGTGTGAATAAAATGCGATCAAACAGCGTTGTATATTCCAGAATATTTTGTGAAAGAAGTCAACCAATGTGACAAACTTCATTGCTGTCTTATTTGAAGAAGTGATATAAGCCACTCTGTTAGGTCAGTTCTGCCAGTAAAACAAAGATTTACATAGAAAGTAGATTAAAAAACAGAGTTAATTCACTTATCAAGGGAGAAAAGGGACTGGACACTAAGAGAACAGCATGGCCCCAAATGTTTGAGGCTGGGATTTATACAGTTTTTCTTCATGGGGGCAGACAAACATGGTTAGGTGAGATAACAAAGAAGCTGTTTTCATGGTGATGAGGTGGTATCTGTTTCTCTGTATGTCTGACAGCAGATGGATGGGTGGGTCAGTCACAGGTGGTTAGGGTCAGTAACAGGAAGGAAAATTTTTGGAATAGAATGAAATTCACGCAGGGGCCTCGGAAACTGGTTGTTCTTCTAGTTAATGATTATTGCAGTGCATGCAGCATTGACCTAAGCACATGATCGGGTCTATTCAGGGTGACCAAAGAACCATCATTTTGTGCTCTATCCTTTCACACCCCAACCTTCAGTAGCCACTTCTCTGATTCAGTCAGCAGCCGTCAACATCAAGCAAAACGATTATGACTTTCTTACAGCTCAAATAACCATTAGCATGTTTTAGCAATAAAGTATCTTCCTAATTGAAGTATGTACATTGTTTTTTAGACATTATGCAGTTTTGTGCTTAATAAGCTATGGTATAGTGTAAACATAACACTGGGAAACCAAAACGTGTGTGTGATCCACTTTATTGTGATATTAACTTTATTACAGTTTTGTGAAACTAAACCTACAATATCTCCTAGGTATACCAGTACAAAAAAATGAAGCCTCGTCCATTTATGACCACAAATTACAAATAAAGATATATTAGTCAACTGACTTTGTTTTTTAAAATGCATAATTCTCATTAAGTTTTACTTAAATGCATTCTTTTGCATGGATATCCAATTTTCAAGCACCATTTATTACAAAGAATTTCCTCATTGTTTATTCCTGGAACTCTTCTGAAAAATTAATTTACTCTCTCTCTATATATGAGTTTATTTATGGGTTCTATATTCTAAGAGTCTATGTATTTGTTTTTATGTGAGAACTACACTGTTTTGATTACAATAGCTCTGCATACAGTTTGAAATTAAGGATTGTGATGCCTCTAACTTTGTTCTTTCTCAAGATTGCTTTGGGTATTCAGATTCTTTTTTTGATTTTATATAGATTTTAGAATTGGTTTTTCTATTTCTGTAAAAAAATGCTACTGTAATTTTGATTGGGATTGAATTGAATCTGTAAATTGCTTTTGGTAATATGGACATTTTAGCAATATTAATTATTCCAATTAACATGAATATGAGAAATTTTTCCATTTGCATGTTCAGTTTTGTTCATCAGTGTCTTATAGCTTTCAGTGTATAGATATTTCACTTAGTTAAATCTATTCCTATTTTATTCTTTTTGATGCTATTGTAAATACAATTATTTTCTTAATTTTTTGGATCATTCTTTGTTAGTGTATAGAAACTCAACTGATTTTTTTTTTGTGTGTTGAAGTCTCACTCTGTTACACAGACTTGAGTGCAGTGGCACAACACAACTTCAGCCTTCAAGGTTCAGCAGATCCTTTCATCTCAGCCTCCTGAGTAGCTGGGACTATAAGTGTGAGCCCCCATATCTGGCTAATTATCATTATTATTTTTTGTATACACATGACCTTGCTTTGCTATCTAGGCTGACCTTGAACTCCTAGGCTCAAGCAATCCTCTTACATTATCTTCTCAAAATGTTAGGATTACAGAAATGCACCACTATGCTGGTCATAATTCAACTGATTTTTTAATATGGGTTTCATATTTTGCAACTTTACTTGAATTCATTTGTTATTTCTAAAAGTTTTTCGGTGGACTCTTTGGAGTTTTCTATAAAAAGTGTCGATTGCAGAGAGGCGCAATTTAAAGTCTTTATTTCAATATAGATACCTTTTATTATTTTTCTTTGCCTGGTTTTTTGGACTAGGACATCCAATACTATGCTGAATAAAAGTGATGAGGGCAGGCATTTTTTTGTTGTTTATGACCTTAGAGAAGAAGCTTTCAGTTTTCAACATTGAGTATAATATTAGTTATGGATTTGTCATATATGGTCTTTATTATATTGAAGTATATTCATTGTATACCTAACTTGTTGAGTTTTTATCATGAAAGAATGTTGAATTTTGTTAGATGCTTGTATACATCTATCAAGATGACAAATGATTTTTATTCTTCATTCTGTTAATTCTTCATTCTGTGGTGTATTACATTTATTGATTTATCTATATTGAACAAATCTTGCATCCCATAAACAAATCCCTCTTGGGCATGATGTATGATCCTTTTAATGTGTTGTTGAATTCAGTTTGCTAGTATTCTAATGAATATGTATGTTTATCAGGGTTGACTCTAATGGTCTTTTCTTGTAGGGTCTTTTATCTGGCTTTGTAAAGCTGGCCATGTAACATGAATTTGAAAATGCTCCCCTCTCTCCAATTTTTTTGAAAAGTTTGAGAAGAATTGGCATAATGTTTTATTGAAATACTTCATAGAATTCACTGGGGAAGTCTTGGGTCCTAAGTTTTTCTTCAACGTGAGATTCTTTTTTTACTACTGATTCAATCTCCTTACTTGCTATAGGTCAGTTCAGATTTTTTATTTTTTCATTGTATAGTCCTGGTAGTATGTATGTTTCTAGGAATTTATTCATTTAAGTTAACCAATTTTTTGGTGAAGAATTGTTCATAGTAGTCTTTACATTTCTGTGACATCAGTTGTAAAAACTTCTTATTCATTTAAAATTATATATTTTTAATATATATTTAAAAATTGTATTCTGTGTTCTCTGTATTTATTCTAGATAAAGGTAACATGGAGGAGAAGGTAAGGGGCTCTGAAAATTTAGTCCTCACTAAAAGCTATAACAACATTATTAAAATTTGTCAAAATCAATATTTTTCACAATTCTGGAAATTAAAGTTTTATGACAATACAAGCAGCATTTATTCAATAAAAATAGTTGTATTTTAATGAGAACAGTGAGCTTTGTAGTGACTTCATCTGCTCTATTTCCATCCTTCTCTTATGGCCTCCTTAATGTCCCTGAAAATCAATAGCTCTGTAATTTCAATGTAAATGAGCAGACTAGTACTCATTGGAGGTGACACAAAATTCTGATCTTTCCAAAAGCACCATTTCAAGAAAATTGATATTATTTGACTCATCTCAAAATTTACTTTAATACATGAAAAAATTCTCACTCCCAGAAATTGTTTTATTTGACCAGACCTAAACTTCTACCTTAAGAAGCTCGAAAAAGAAAACTATACCTAAAACATACAAATTAAGATAATTATAAATACAGGTAAGAAATAAATGAAATAGATATTAGATTCACTAAAGCCGATTATATCAAAAGTTATTTCTTTGAAAAGATAAAAAATTGACGATATTTTAGCAAAACTGACAAGGATAAAAAAAGCAATCTCAAATTACTAAAATAAAAAAATGAAAGAGAAGATATTTCTAGTGATTTTGTAGAAATAAGATAGATTATAAGGGAATACTATAACCTTTTAATACAGTTAATTAGGCAACCTAGATAAAATGGGCATATTCTCATGACACAAACTATCTAACCTGAATTATGAAGAGACTTACAACAAGCAAAGAGATTGCATTAGTAATAATAATAAAAAAAAATCCGTTCCCAAAGAAATTCAAATCTCAAATGACTTCACTGGTGAATGAAACAAAATGTGTAATACCAACACTTCATAAAATCTTCCAATAGTAAGAAAATGAGGAGAATCTTCAAACTCATATTATTAGACCAATGTTACTTCAATACTGAAATCAGGCAAGGACATCTCAAGAAATCTATAAATATCTCTTTTCAGTGTAAATGCAAAATTCTCAAAATCCTTGAACAACACAAGTTAGAACTGCATAGACTACCTTACTCATAAATCTTCTTCAGTCTTTGTCATCCCTGAGACAGCAAAGACAACCACTTTTCTTCCTCCTCCTCCTCCTCTGTCCACTCAACATGAAGAAGACAAGGGTGAAGACCTTTATGATGATCCAGTACCATTTACTGGATAGTAAATATATTTTTATCTTCCATATGATTTTTTTTCCTAGTTCTGATAGCCAGAGTTACTTTTCAAAAAAAAAATTATTTTATAGATGTGGGGTACAATTCAAGGTTAGGTATACAAACGTTCATAATGCAGGTACCCTTGTTGAGGAGGTGTGCTCCCAACCCCTGGCAGTTTCCCACTACTGCCAATCCCTTTCTTATAGCATTATGATAATTGTTCAAGGTCCACTTATGAGTGTGAACATGTGGTACTCGGTTTTCCATTTCTATGATAGATCACTGAGTATGATAGACTCTAAATACATCCAAGTTGCTGCCAATTCCATATGTTTGTCCTACTTTATGGCTGCATAATATGTCATTGTGTATATGTACCACATTTTTTTTTATCCAGTCCAAATTTGATGGACAGCACGATTGGCTCCATGTTTTTGCTAATGTAAATAGTGCTACAATAAACATGCATGTGCTGGTATCTTTTTTGTAGAATGATTTGAGTTCCTTCAGGTATATTCCCAATAGAGGGATTGTTGGGTCATATGGAAGGTCAATTTCTAGCTCTTTCAGAAATCACCACACTGTCTTCCAGAGAGGCTGCATTAGTTTGCATTCCCACCAGCAGTGTAGAAGCATTCCTTTTTCTCTACATCCTTGCCAGCATCTGTTGTTGTTT
>CAUYQG010057833.1:0-31073 GCA_963574415.1 Tarsius wallacei
TGTACTTCCAGCTACTTGGAAGGCTGAGGCGGAAGGATCCCCTAAGCCCAGCAGGTCAAGCCTACAGTGGCCGTGAGTGTGCCATTGCATTCCAGCCTGGGCGACAAGAGTGAGACGCCAACTCAAAAAAAAAAAAAAAGACAAACTAAGACTTGCTACCATGCTTTCATTGAAAGTTGGTCACATGGAGGCCAGAAGGTATAGAGTGTGTGTAGAGGCAAGGAGGAATTATTACCAAAATCAGATTGTATTTGAGCAGAAAAGCAACAACAAAGCTAAGAACAATAATAAAAGTATCAAAATGGCACTCTTGTAGTTAATCTAAAAATAAAAATATTTGTGTCTAGTTGTTCTCTCTAGAACCTGTGAAGTCAGGGGCTCAGAGTACTACCTCCATTTCTCCAATAAAGAAAGTGAGAGTCAGAGTGATGGGATAATATGCACAGATACACAAAAAACAGTCATAAATCTGAGGGCAGACATCAGAGCTACCATTTATTTTCGTGTGCTTTCTTTTGTATAACTCCACTTTCCTTTTGCAGGATGTTACTGCCTTCAAGAGGAAGGCTTAGAGAAAACGAGAAACCAGTGATTCTTGTAATCATTGGTCCTTATAGACATGACGAGCCGAGCTGGCTCCATAAAACAGGATTCTCACCTGTGTTTCTTGGCTACATGTGGGCTGGATGAGGCCCGCATTTCCAGTGGTATGCATAGGCTCATCAAGACGTCCTGCGATTAACCCTACCACTTTTTCATTCTCCCTACTCAGTAAAGTATATAATGCTGTGGGCAAGCAATTTTACTAAAGGGATCAATCTTTTCTTTTTTATATATAAGACAGCTAATCCACACATTTTGAAATTTTAACTTCTATGATTAATAAATTACTTGTAACACACTCAAATTGGTATCGGTGGACTACTGCGGGCTGAAACTACAGCTAAGAACTCTATACTGAAAGATATGATGGCTCCCCGTATACTTACAGGTTTTCATGACAGAGCATGCAGGCATTATTGTATGTCTGGCCATCGTCTCCACAGACAGGCTGTAAATCCTTTGGGCAAAGATAACCGATCCTGGGCAATACTCGATAGTCTTTGCATATTTCAGAATCCTATGCAAGAAAAACACAAAGCAGACTTCCTCAAAGGCATTCAAGGAGGGGAATGGACTTGGGAAAGCCTCTTGGTTTCCTTGATCCAATTTGAATTAAAAAGTGAGGAAATAGTGACATAGGTCATAAAAACTCATATATGTATTTATCTCACACCATATTAGGAGAATTCAACCTCCTGGCTTTTGCAATTTTTAACCAGAGGAGATAAGTAAACAGATAAACTAGGACAGACAAAGCAATAAGAAAGCAAAAACTCTATATATTAATAATATGGGACACAATAAGTTGCAGTGTGTACATAGGAAGAAAACTAGGATGATAATCATGCTAGAAGTAATATTCTTTTTTCAGATGAAGGTATTAGTTATATACAGCCTACAAAGGAAAGACTCAGAGATAAATACTAATTACCTGCAAGAGTTTTGAGTCCTAGCTTTGCTACTAATTAGAGAAGTGACTTATCTAACATATCTCAGCCCCAATTTTCTCATCTGAAAAATCAGGAATAATAGTAGCTCTTACCTTTTATTAGTACTTTAGAGGATTAAATTAGACAATGCATTAAAATGCATACTTAACACAGTGTCTGTGATATACTAAGCACTCAGTAAACATTAGTTATCAGTATTTTTTCCATGTTATATGTTTTTTTTTCCAAGTTAAAAAAATTGTTCTTTGTAGTCTTTTTGAAAGTATGAGTTTAATAGTTAATGACAATAACAATAATAGCAACAACAACTTGATTAATCAGGAAACAAAGTGGGACTACAAGATGAACAACAAATTCAAAAGCAAATAGAATGGTGGAAGACCATGATACCATTGGATATCAGTAATCCCATTAAATATTATTGTGTATACTCCAGTCAAAAGACTAGAAGAACAAAAAGAATCAACTATGTAATATTAGCAAGAAATATACTTTAAATGTAAGGAAACAGATTGAAAGTAAAAGAATTAGCTCCAAATAACTCATGACTTAAAGTAATCACAGAATTTATAAATGTTTTGAAATAAATGACAACGAAAATATATCCTATCAAATCCCAGCAGCTAATGCAATGATTTGAGGGAAAGTTGTAGCTTTAACACATACATTAGAAAAAAAGAAAGTTGTAAAATTGGTGGATGATCTAAACTTCTATCTCAGGAGCTAGCAAATGATAAACAAATTAAGGAAACAGAAAAAAGAAACGATGAAATAGAAATAGAGAAGTTGATGAAATAGAAAACAACAAAGCCAAAAGTTAGCTGTTTGAAAAAATTAATTGATAAACTGTTTGCAAAACTGACTAAAAAGGCAAGAATACAAAAGTTATCAATATTAGAGATTAAAAGGGCATCACTATATGAATTATAGCTATTAAAAGGATAATTGTATAAATGTTATGAATGACTATATGTTAGTAAATTTGACAACATAGATGAAATTAACAAATTCCTTAAAAAACACTTTCTAAAACATAGACAAAGAAGAAATAGAAAGCTTAATAGTATTATATCTGCTATTATTCATTTCAGAGAAATCAAGCAGTATTTGTTTGTTATTTTGTTTTGATAAATAATCCAAACATCTAAATGGACTGCTTTTGATTGTAAAGAGTTCCATATTGATATCAATACTTAAGGAGAATTTAGACAAGTAATTTCTATGAATTCCTGGCAGAGGTAGAACCGAACAAGGTATATTAATCATATTTTTCAGGTAACTGCTGCTACAATGTTTAAAAAGCACTAAGACAAAGTATTACAAAGAAGAAGCATACAGAGGCAACAAAGACAGAATGCTTCTCTTTTTTTCTCTTACATGGAGTAGTACATCAGCACAACTCAGCAAATTCTGTTGACTCCACATTCTAGACCCAGTATCCAAGCATCTCCCAAGAGCTCCACCACCACCTCCATGCAAACTAGCATCATCTCTCCCATGATTATGGCGATAGCTAACTAGCTGTCCAACTTTTGCCCTTGCTGTCCCACAGTGTATTTTCAATATTCAGCAGGCAGAGTTATTCTTTTAAACTACACATCAGATTATATCACCCTTCTTCCCAAAACCTTCATTTGGAATAACAGCCAATGTCTTTAAAGCTGTCTAAACAGTCCTGTATAACATGGCTCCCTACTACCTTCCTGACTAGTTCCTCTACAGTTCTCTCTGAAGTTATTCTATTTCAAGTACACTGGACTCTTGGCTGTTATGTTTTCTTCCCAGAATGTGCTCTCTTCAGATATACCTACAGAATCAGTCCTCTTGACTGGTGCAAACTTGATCTTGCTGTAAATGTCACCTTTTGAGAACGTTCTTCCCTGTATATGTTACTTAAAATTGCATGTCCTCCACTCTCCATCTCAGCATTTACTACCCCATTTTCCTGGTTTATTTCCTTCTTGGCATTACATTTTATTTATTTTTCATATCTATTGTTCCTATTATTCTAATATAATATGAACCTGTTTTGTCTGTTTTATTTATGACTATTGATCTAGCACACATAAACAATGCCTGGAAAAATAGTAGATGCTCAACAAATATTTGTAGAATGACAAATACACTGCCTGATTGATGAAAAAATAAATGATGAATGTGACTCTCTTCTCCAAAAGTAATCTTGGCTCCTAACCATACTGTGGATTAAGAGGAAACACAGGGGACTTCTGGTTCTGCTGGTGATATCTTATTTCTTGACCTAGGTGCAGGTATCAGAGGTATAACCATCTTGTGCTTTTTCATATAGATATACACCTGGGATATGTGTGCTTCTTCTATGTGACTGTTATACTTAAGTAAAATGATTTTTGAAAGAACAGATTTTGTGAATAACTCTGTGCTTCAGAATCCCTGAAGTAGAGATTATTTACCAGAAATATGTGATTAATGCATATTTCACGTATTCAGTTCCTTTATTACCCTAGTTGAATTGATTAAATAAGTAGATAAAATTCATGCTTGATACCTTTCTTTCTTCTCTTCTGGGTCATCAGCCTAGGTGCTAAACTCTTCTTTTTACAGCCCAATCTGAGAGCATTTCATGAATATACTTTACATTCTCAAATTCCCTTTCCTCCTTTCTACTCCTCATCTTGCCAAGGCTCTAAAAAAAAATCCTCTTATTCTAATGTACACATTAGTAATGTAATACTACATTGCTGGCGACCATCAGCCTGTTTTAAATAAGAACGTGTAACTCTGCACTGCTGAGTGGTCGGATTCACAAGTGTGGGTCTGCTCAGCCAAGCACTCCAGGTTTCTGGGAAAGGCCTGGGTGTGGAGGGAGGCGACAGAAGCTGGGAGACGAGCCTTCTTGTTCTGCTGAAATTATAGAGTGGAGTTGCCTGCCTGCTGGACCACATGTGAGATTGGGCACACTTAGTACACATCCACTTTTAAAAATTTCAAACTGAACTAAATTGAAGCAGGGCTCATAATCTCAAGGAGCACAGAATAATGCACTGATGAGAAATCCCAGAACTCTCACCACATATAAACTGCATTTAGTCCTCAAAGGATTGAACCAGCCCACCTCAGAAGCTTCCATGGAAATAGGGTTATGGAGGGCAAGTGGTAACAGATCTAAAAAAAAATCAGGCAAATTAAGTTTCTAAGAACCTTCTCAGAAATAGCCATCTTTACCAGAGAGTTGGGAGAATCTGGGTTGTCTTCCTCTTCAGAAGCTCTGATGTGGGATGGCTTTTCTTGAAGTCTTGCCCTTTCCGAAGCTTCTTTTTGGCTAGAGAAGAAAACAAAAAAAGTAATTTAGAATAATATTCACAAGGCTCCGCTCTAGGATAGTTTCCAGTGGAAAGTTAAGCAAGCCTCATAAAATATGACAGCACCATAGAAATTCAATCAAGAGAGTAAACAGGATGCTACATTAAGAAAAGTACACAAGTAGGAACTGGTTTAGAACTTTTATCACTTAACATCTGATGACAAGTGCCTATTGAGTTTTGATTTCCTAGAATATAAAAAGAGAGTAGTATGGGTAATTCCTACCTCAAAGAACATTCACTGTGAAAAACTAAATACATTTAACTATTATGGTGTTTACAGTGTTTTTTACAACCATCATCATCACCTATCATGCCCATCGGTCCCCAAATCTGAGCGTTTGTTAAAATAACCTAGAAACCCTTTCAAAAAAAAAAAATTCTAGAGCCCTGGAAATTCCAATTGAATATATTTTTGGGTGTGAAAAATCTGTATTTTATTTTCAAAAGACATCTCAATTGAGCCTGACCTAGTTGTGAAATAAAGATCTCAAACAATGTTTTCTAACCATGATGCTGAAATTTGAAAAAAGTTTTCATAAAAGAGATAGTAATGTGGTTAGAACTTACATCTGATTTGCCTGTCACCAAGTCCAAATGTTTTTCTACTATATCAGATGTTCTCAACTTAAGGGCCTTGATTCCAAAGACTTATTTTAACCATCCCATGGGATTCATGAGCAAACATATTTAGGCAATTAGCAGTTTCTAAACACACAGTTCTGTGGGCTGAAGGGGGGAACAGAATCCTCTTACTCACAAGACAGCTCTACACTTGTGGCACTTGTTTTTATAGAATCTTCCATCAGCACCACGCACTGGATCATTCTCTCGAGTGCAGATGAGTTCGTTGTTCTTCAGATACTTTAGAAATTCACTGCACTCATCCTAGAACACGAGAGAGAGGAAGTGAACATGGCTTTTCTCTTTTCTGCTTGGCGATTTTCTCAAACTTGGTGTTAGGAAACCCTTCTCTTAGCTCTGGGCTCAGACTCACTGCACTTATCCTGGCAACAGAGCCCAAGAAGCGCCCAGGTTGTCTAAACTTTGCGTCCTCAGCTTCATTCTGAACCTCTCTGCACTGGTCCTGAAAACACAGGGAAACATAAATGCCACTTGGTAGATTCCTTTTCTTCCTCCTTCTGTCCATCCTTCCTTTCCCCCATTTATCACATGAGGTGTGCTCTTGACCAAAAACAACCTCAAATGATCTAACTCTACAAATGTGATTATTACAGTTAAAGAACTGAGAAAAGACGTCTTCTTTGTTGTCTTGAAAGGCAAACAGAAAAGAGAGCACCATATATGATTTGCTGATGTGGAGAAAGTCACCTGAAGAAAACAGAAAAAAGACACAAGGAGAGAAGCTAAAGGGGGGCTTGAAATTAGTATCATGGCCTGCATTATTAAAACCAAGGTCACCAAGCCACCTGAAACCTCATTTCATATTTACAGTGTGAGAGATAAGCGTGCCATTGAGGTGGTAGAGGATTTTACCCTCTATTTTACAATCCACTTTTCTCCCCAAGAGGAGAAACTAAAGCAATAATTGATACTCACGCCAAGGAAATTCTCTGCAAAGTCAAGAAAAGCATAAAACCCCAAAGTCAGTGGAAAAAAATCTTATTATGACTCAAAGTGATAATATTGGCAAAATCAATTTTCTTTAAAGCGAAAGATTAGTATGCTTATTATCCCAAAACTGGAGGAGAATGAAAGATTCTGTAAGGAAAAATAAAAGAGTTGTTTTGGTATTCTTTAAGAAATAACCTTTGCATTGTTTGAGGGCTTGGAACTTGATTTTTCTTCATCATTCTTTTTTCTTTCATTAGCTTCCCGCTCACTGAAGAATGAAAAAGTATAGGGTAATTTTTCTAGGATTGTTACTGAATTCTCTTTAACCAAGAATTTCTCCAATTCTAAACATTTGCAAATCTAACACTATTTTCTCATATCTAAATATCTAAAAATACTAGTTTTACCTGAACAGTTCAAACTGTTGGAATTTTCATAATAATATGTTTGTGGTAATCCTATAAACTTTCATAGATTCAGTTACTAGACTCTTATCCAGAATCAGAGTATCCCAAAGGCCATTCTCTTTTTCCTTAACAGAATATATTTATGACTGTCATCTAGAGAGCTGCTTCATTTCTTGTTTTTATTTTTCTAATTACATCATAACTAAACTCTCAGTTTTGATTGTTCTTCACATAACTAAAGTACTTTGAAGTTTATAAATATTTTAAAAAATATTATCTCCTTGAATCCCACAAAATAAATGTTGTGCAGTTACTGTTCTCTTTTTATATAGGAGAAACTGAGGCTCTGAAAAGTGAACTGGCCTGTCCTAAGTTTCCTCTTTTAAAAGGAATGGCTTTGTTTCTACACAGTAACTGTCTTTTCCTACCCCAGGGACTCCAGATATGAACATGCTCCTCATCATCAACAGTTTTAAAAAATTGCAGGTGGAAGGATCGCTGGAGCCCAGCAGGTCGAGGCTGCGGTGGCCAGTAGCAGCCACTGCACTTCAGTCTGGGCGACCGAGTGAGACTCCAACGCAAAAAAAAAAAAAAAAAAAAAAATTGCAAAAGTGTTCTGGAAAACAACTGTTCTCTTCAAAAGTTAGGAGCTACTATATCGCTGATATGTAAGTGCTTTAGGTTTTGAAAGTAACAGGAACAGTTTTCTGGCAAACAGGCAGAATGATCAAGAGGCCAATAAACCTCTTTACGTACAAAATACTTTGACACATGGCACACTTGTTGACATGCATCTTGCCATATGGGCCTCGAACAGGGTTGTTTTCTCTGGTGCAGATAAGCTTCCCCTCTAACTGCTGGCTCCGAAATTCATGACACTGATCCTGCCAAAAGGAGCAAAAAAAGGTGTTAATATGATAAAAAAAAATATCAGACATGAACTCAAATATTTAAGGAAAAAACAGAGAAGGTGAATTTTCAGAAGTGGAATGTGTTTTAAAAGCATTTTATTCAATCTCTACCTAAGATGCTTGAATGCTTTCCATAGCATCTCTCTCAAATGATTGTCTTGTCCCAATGGAATTTTGTTACTGACTAAAGGAGACCATCACTTAAAAAAAAATTATAAAGTTGGGATCTTGCTCTGTCACCCAGGCTAGAGTGCAGTCATGATCATAGCTCACTGCAGCCTCAGACTCCTGGGCTTAAGCTATCTTCCCATCTCAGCTTCCCAAGCAGTTGGGACTATAGGCATGCACCATCACACCCGGCTAGTTTTTAAAATTTTTTGTAGGCTGGGTTCGGTAGCTCAGCCTGTAATCCCAGCATTTTGGGAGGCTGAGGTGAGTGGATTGCCTGAGCCTGCGGGTTTGAGGCCAGCCCAGGCAACTTGGCAAGACCTCGTCTCTACAATAAATAAAAAACTAGCCGGGCAAGGTAGCATGCGCCTGCAGTCCCAGCTCCTTAAAAGACTGAGGCGGAAGGATCGCCAGAGCCCAGCAGGTTGAGGCTGCAGTGGCCGGGAGCATGCACTGCACTCTAGTCTGGGTGACAGAGTGAGACTCCAACTCAAAAAAATAAATAAATATGTAAATTTTTTTGTAGAAATGAGGTCTTGCTATGTTGCCCAGTCTGGTTTTAAACACCTAGGCTCAAGTAATCCTCCCACTTCAGCCTCCCGAAGTGCTGGGATTACAGGTGTGAGCAACAATGTCCAGCCCATCCCATTTTTATGCAGTTTTCTCTGAGGCGGAGTCTCAAACTGTCTCCTTGCAACAGTACTAATTACTCCACACATTGAAAGTCTAATTCAAAAACCCTGGAATTAACTAAGAGACACTCTTCAGCAAGACATACAAACAATTAAACTTTCAGCTTTGTTTTCCAATAACAATTTAAAACAACAACAACAATAGCAAAACACTTTTTATTATGCAAGGCACTTCAGTGTGTGCTCTAATGGATTTCCTTTAGTGATCACAAAAATCCTATAAGTGTTTACTCATTATCATTATTTTACAGATGAGAAAAATAAGACTCAGAGATATGAAATACTTAAAGTCAATGTTGAATTTGTGAGCAGAAACCTGCTAACAGCCAGACTATACTTTTTACTTCTTTGTTTTCATATAACAGAGGTTTACGTTTACTTCTATTTGTTCTAAGAAAACAGAGCTGCCTTTTTTGTTCATTGAAACATGAAAACCTTAAAATAAGCCAATAGAACTGAATCTACAGACAGGGTCTGGCCTCTTTAAATCTTTGGAGTCATCTGAACTGCTGTGAAGCCCAAAAAGCCAAAGTGGAGATATAGGAACGTCACCTTAAAAAATACCACATGTGGCCTAGATTGTATTTGCCCCTTCCTTCCTTCCTTGCTTCCTTCCTTCCTTTCTCTTCTTGGCAAAAGTCAATACGTGTTTTATTTACTCCTAATTTTTAAAAAATTTTAGAATCAGAAGGCACATGTGAAGATTTGCCACATAGGTATATTGCGTGATAATGAGATCTGGATGTGTGATGTTCACAACCAATTCCAAGCCTACTTTTATCTGCACCATTTTAGAAATTCTCTGGAATTGAAGACCTGATCAATAGATTACATGTCTTGTGGCAGAGAGAGGCTAAAAACAGTTAAAATTATTCCTTTTAAAAAATCAATCTGCAAGCTCCAAACCAGCTAGACATGGGACATGAGAAAACCAAGTCACTTTCCTGGAAATGCAAGATAGTAATCAATTCACAACCTTACCCTCATCCCCATCCTCTCTTTGTGAAATTATCAGTTTACAACCCCTGCTTGTTGTATATACCCTGGAGACAATTTGTTCTTTGAAAAACTGGTTTTGCTAAAATACAACCTTGCAAATTCCAAAGAAAAATGTATAGTCATACAACCCGACCCCCCTCCCTTACCTAAACTAACATATAAAACCCCTCTCCTCTTTCTCCGGGTTGCTCAGCCTTGGAGCATTAGCCCACTGAGTTGGCCGGTGCTAATAAACTGCTACTTCCTAAGATAGTTTTAGTGTCATGGTCTCTCTGTTTTCCCACAACAGTCTCACCACTATCATTTTGAGAAGTTACTAGAGTTATTTTCTCTTCCAGGTGCTCACAATACCGCACACACTGTGTTTGTGACAGAACCCCTCTGCCTGCACTGCAACCTTGGCTCTGAGGGTTTTGTCTCTGGCTCCTCTACTTATTACTTGTATGTAGTTAGTTTCTTTTGCATTTTCCTCAATTGGAAAATTGGAAAAATATCACTCACAGCAGAGATTTTGGAAACGTCTAAATATAGTAATTTGTAAAGCTTACTTTACTTCATATATGTAGGTAAGATCATTGCTCTCTTTTTCACACACACACACACACACACACACACACACACTCTCTCTATAATTTTATATATACATATACAGCACTTTTTGTTTGAAATTTTAAAAATAAATACAATAATATTGAAAACTTATCAAGATTTTAAATAGGTGGCCTTTAGAGATCATGTGAAGTCATACAATAAAGTATTTTCTCAAAGCTATTCATCTGCCAAAACACATAGCAGATATTTTAAAATAATGATAATTACTAGTAATGTTTCATTTTGTTTAGTCACTATGGGCCTAACGAAAAGTTGCCTCACTAATGAGAAAACATCCCGGAGAAATTTTACTATTTTGCTTTTCTAACGAAAGTCCATAGGTAGGTTGGAAGAGATGGTGCTGTGTAATAGTCCAGGTGTTGGTGTCATAACATGCGGAATATTACATATGAAGACCAAGATTGAACACTAGGGGGCACTAAAATGCCAGGTCAAGAATGTATTATCGAGACCTCCAAATTTTTGATGTTCATTTTCCTGTTTGCAATTTTTGGCATCTGATTGCTTGATTATTTATTTGTTTTAAGGCTTCAGAAATGAAATTCACTGGGTAACCACTGTCACTTGACAACTGTCTCTGATACTCACTCTTAGAGCACTGAAGAACATGTTGTTTATTTGCAAGATCTGGCCATAATCTTCCTATTTATCACGATATTTCCAATGATTAGGACAGAGTCAGCATTCCATGACTACTTGCTGAATGAATTAATTGTACAATGAGCCAGCCAAAGTTAAGCATTAGCTTGTTTAACATAAGTTACCTGCTTGTCATTGTTCTTTTCTCCAGTGTTTCTCTTGTCTTCGTCCTCTTTCTTTTTTTTTTCAGCTGCTTCCCTTTCCCTGAAAGAAAAGATGGACAAAAACGCTCCAACCAAAGTGAACACATATTTCATCATTACTGGATGTGACTTTAAGACAGTTGTCATTTCTCATACTGATAAGAAACGATTATTCTACTCTAAGACCCCCCCAGTTAAAACACCATTTTGAACAGTACGCACAGTTTTTCCTTGCACATAGCACACTTATTGCCATGTGTCTTGCCATCTGGACCTCGAACAGGATCACTCTCTCGAGTGCAGATAAGTTTTCCATTCTTCATTTGGCTTCTATACTCATCACAGATACCCTGAAAAGACGGAAAGATTAGATAGAAAGTGTTGTTTTCACTCAGTGTTCGACTGGATTTGAGAATCAGAATATTTAAGTCCAACAGTTAGGCAGTCACAAACCCTTGCTACGGTAGGCAAAATAATGGTCCACAGAGACATCTGTGTCCTAATTGCTGGAAGTTGCAAATACATTGCTTTACACAGCAAGGAGAAATTATGGTTGAGTGTGGAACCAAGTTGTGAGTCCGTTGAATTTGAATGGGGATGTTATACTGGTTTATCCAAGTGGGGCCAAGATTCTTATCAGTGAAAGGGGGGTAAGCAGAAGAATCAGGGTCAGAATGACACAGCGTGAGAAACACTTGAATGGCAACCACACACCAAGGAACACAGGTAGCTTCTGGAAGTTAGAAAAGGCAAAGACAGGTCCTCTCCTAGAGCTCCCTCTCACAGGGATGCGGCATGACCCACACTTAGTTTTAGCCCTGTCAGACCCACTTAGAACTTCTGGACTCGAGAAATACAAAATAGTAATTTGTGCTGTTGTGAGCCACTGTTTATAGTAATTTGTTCTAGCAGCAATAAAAAAAAATACATTTGCAAAACCTCATTTTCCCTATTTATAAAATAAGGTTAAAAACCGTATTTGACCAAGCTGCTGAGAGAATTAAATAAACTATTATTTATTAAAAGTGCTTTTTAAAGTGTTTGACTGAAAGATTTCCAGCTGGCATTAGATTTTTATACTGAACAAGTTGACAGTGACACTCATGTTAATGATGGCTTCTGACCTTCTATGGCAAGACCTTGGTTGACCATATTGACTCCTCTTTTCATATCTTTGATAGCCAAGCATTGACTCATGGAAACAGCATTTTTGCCCAAATCTAGTTAACAACTTACCTTTCCTGGTGCTGATTCAGTCCTATTGGATCTGAAGCCAGAATGCTCATTTTTCCTCTCTGCTTCACTTTGCCTGGAAGAGAAAAGAGTCAATGGTCATCTCATTAATACTTACTGACATACATAATGGCAATAAGTGAGTCCCACAAGTAAGACTAGAAACCCACTCTTAAATTGTGCCAACTCTTCCAAATGATCATCACAAAGTTTTCCCTAGATTCAGGAACAGCAAAGAACAACAATTTATCATGACACTCAGAGGTCACAGAGCTATAGCAGAAAATAAGATAGGTAGCCACTTAATTAGCTGTCCTCGTTAGGACTCATTATTCCTGAGAGAATGCAAAACAGAAAGGTAGTATTTTTTTTTTTTTGAGTTGGAGTCTCACTCTGTAACCCAGGCTGGAGTGCAGTGGCACACTCACGGCCACCCTAGCTTCGACCTGCTAGGCTCCGGCAATCCTTTCACCTCAGCCTTCCAAGGAGCTGGAACTATAGGTGTGTGCTACCATGCTCAGCTAATTTTTTATTTATTGTAGAGTTGAGGTCTCGCCAAGTTGCCTGGGCTGGTCTCAAACCCGCGGGCTCAGGCAATCCACTGGCCTCGGCCTCCCAAAATGCTGGGATTACAGGCTGAGCCAACAAGCCTAGTCAGTATTTGAAAATGAACAAAAAGAATAACTTCCCTGGAGGGAGACATAGCAAATTAGAAATCACCACTAGTTCAGGAGGAATGTGACTCTTTCAGACATGTTGCTTGAGAGAAGTACTCACAGCATCTCTTTACACATGATGCACTTATTATTGTAGGCCTTGCCATTGACATCACGCACAGGATCACTCTCACGGGTACAGCTGAGTCTCCCATTTTTCATTTTTTCCCGATACTCGGCACATTGGTCCTGCAAAGGGAAAAGAACACAAGACTCCTGGATTTCCTAGTCGATCGTATTGTCACGAAGTTTGTTAAACAACCTGAGTAAGAAAAGCTTGTTGTTGGTCTCATGTTACAAGAAATTTAATATGTAGGGTTGCTATCCATGGAGACAGAGGGCTAGAACCATCCTTATCCTAGGAGGTCAGTTGTCATGGCTAATGCTGCTTTTACAAATCTACACAGGGGCAACCTTCTTTCAGGTCCTCTCCCACTATGGGAGCTTTTCTGTCTTCTTAATAAATATTACTTTCTAAAAAAAAACCACACAGGAAAATTATAAATATGGCTGGTATTTAATAGCATAGATTAAAGGTCAGCAAACTACAGTCATCCCTTGGTATACCTGGGGGATTTGTTACAGGACCCCTGCTATACCAAAATCCATGCCTACTCAGAGCCCGCAGTTGGTCTTAGGCCACTATCCTGGAGGAAAAGCTGACCCTCTGTATACACGGGCTTCACATCCCATGAATTTTGTATTTTCTGAGTTCAGTTGAAAAAAAAATTACATAGAAGTAGACTCATGCAGTTTAAACCCATGTAGTTTAGGGGTTACCTGTTTAGCCCACAGCCAGGTCAAGCCTGTCCTGCTGCCTGTTTTTACATGTGAGGTATTATGGAAAAACATCCTCATTCATTTATTAAGATATTATTTAAGTCTTCTTTCCCACAACAATGGCAGAGTTGAATAGTGACAACAGACACCATATGACCCACAATGCCTAAAATGTTTACTATCTGGCCATTTACAGAAAAAATAAATGTGTTAATCTATAGTGTAGATAGAAGGGAGAGAAAAATGCTGAGGAAAAGCACAAAGCTATGCAAAATGTCAAGGAAGGTAGGCAAATGATGGAGAAGATAGACAAAACATCAATCAGACATGTCTCATAGGTGAGTCCACTCTTTCAAAGTAAGAACTCTGCCTCTGAAAGCAGAAAAGATGGAAAAAATTAGAAAGACCAGAGTAAATCAAAGGTAAATATTGAGCCTGTGTTGGACCTGGAAGTAGAGATGGTCTTGACGCTACAAGGTCATAAGAAGATAAATAAGGTGGCTGTAATTTTGTAGATTTGTTTTCACACACCCAAGGAGTGATCTTATCTGCAACACTGTCAGGATGATACTGAAAATGTCTCAAGAAACATGTTAAACACTTGCCCAAATTATTTTATTTTATCCCTATAAGACTAATGCTAACAAGAAAAACTAGAGTTCAGTGACATTATGTAATTTACTCAATGTTTCACAAATCCAGGTGGTAGGGGCAGGATTTTAGGCCAAGCTACCAGGCCTCAAAGCTTATGCTCTTTTGCCATATTATGCTTCCTTGGATCGACAGAAAACATACCTCAAAAAACGGTTCTGTCCAAGGCAAGAACAAATAAAGAAAGAAAATGAAGAGCACGTGATGCAGATCAGAATGATTATTGACATGAGGTCTGGATTACTATGAAGAGAGCTCAGGATACGGGATAAGGTCATTCTATTGCTTATTATTTCCAGGTTTAAAGGACTCAAGAGGAGCCTAAGAGAGATGAAAAATTGTTGATATCCTACCCTAAGACCTTAAGGGAAACTCCTCTGTTCTTCCAAGGATGCTTTCAGACTTAGCACTACACACATTCACCATTGCCATAATAGGTTATAGGGGCTGTCACAGTCCTACACTCAATGAGTTGAGCCCACTCTGGTTACTGAAAACGAAGGATGCTCTCACCTGAGTGTTCCCTCTTCCACCGCCACTGGAACCGCTTCCTGAAGCATTTCTCTGATCTTCCTCGTCTTTCTTCTTTCTTTCTTCATCTTCTTTCTGGCTGGAAATTAGAAAGCAGGAGGCAGGGAATAATAGCTTACAGAGAGTGGCATGCATTTCCGTGAGTTTCTCATTATATGACTGGGTCAGAGGTATGTAGAGTTCACCAGCATTTATTTAGCATATGCTACATTGCAGGCCTTTTTCTTCAAAAATAAAAAGATAAATTATGTGGAGTCCTTTGCCTGGAAGAGGTCTCAGAACAGTAAAAGAAAACCACACCTAACGTCGCCACAAATGAGACAAGGTGAGCCATTAATTAGCGCTGCACAAGTGTTCTCTGCAGAGCTCTTGCTGTGTTTATCATACATACATTCAAGAGGTCCAAAAATCACTATTATCTCAACCAGGCGTGTGTTTTTTTCTCCTGGGTTTTCTACTTTTCATGAAGAAGAACAAGATGCTGGAAACTTCTCTGATCGCTCCCTCTTCTACAGCTAGCACAATCATTGTGGCACAACACTGATTTCGTTTTCACTGTGTGTCCACTGTGGTCCAGGACTTTCCCTTGCACCTTACTTTGCCTCTCTCTGGGTCACGGTGGTCTCTCCCCATACCAGTAGCAGTTCTGAATTTTAGTACCTTCCTTCTCTTTTGCTTATTTTTACTGCTGATGTACGACTCTTCCTAAAGGAAACCTATTTATGCCACTTACTCTCCTCCCTGAAAAAATTTTAGCAGCTTCCCATTATATGCGGAATTCACCTCAAAATCTTTAATCTGGCACTCCAGGTTGGTAAAGTAAGTTCTAACTAAACCAAATGACTTGCTTTTTACTGTACATGCTATAATTTTCTTAGTTTTATGTTTTTACTTAAGTTGTTCCCCTCTTCTCTCATTCCTTCCTTTCATGTCCACATCTTTTTTTTGTTTGTTTGTTTGTTTTGAGTTGGAGTCTCACTCTGTCATCCAGACTGGAGTGCAGTGGCCGCTCCCAGCCACCGCAGCCTCGATCTGCTGGGCTCCGGTGATCCTTCTGCCTCAGCCTTCCAAGTAGCTGGAACTACAGGCGTGCGCTACCACGCCCGGCTAATTTTTTTATTTATTGTAGAGATGAGGTCTCGCTTGCCCAGGCGGGTCTCGAACCCACGGGCTCAGGCAATCCACTCACCTCAGCCTCCCAAAGGCACAGGATTACAGGCTGAGCCACCGAGCCCAGCTTCATGTCCACATCTTATCCAAATTATAACAACCAATTCTATTCCCCCATGCCCATAAAACTTTCTATTTTTCTACTAGGAAAGAAAAGTGGTTCCTGTTTCTTTCCTAGTACCATAAGATACTGCATACATAATTTTTCATTTACAAATTCCTTCTTTAAATTATGTTAGTTTGTGCCATGTCTAATCCCTAGCGGATGATATGATTTCTGAGAAGGAGTGTCTGTTTCATTTACTTTTGTAAATTCATTATATACGTTGTACATTATAGATACCCAGGAAGTGGCTGTTGAATGACTTAAATATTTTAGGAGTGCTTCCAACTTTTGTGTAAAGAGCTACTCTTCATTCCAGAAAATGTGATATTTTTAAAAATGTACGTGAGGAGTTTGGATGACAGTAAAATCTGTGTTCCCTTCCCAATGAGAGCTCCAGGATAATCCAGAGAGGGGATGCATTTGACAGCAAAAGACTTAGGATTGTATCAAGAAATATGCTGTGATGTACTGTAGGCTCTACTCTAGAACTAACAGAGAATGTAAAAACTTAGTAATATATTGTGTATTTCTAGAACTGTGAATGTTGTTCATTATAAAGAAAGATTCACCTCAAATGGCTTACAATCACTTGTTTCTTTCTTGTGTAAGGAAAGGACAAACACAACGTATGTGTTATCTCACTGCTCACTGCTTGCCCAGGTTTGCCAACCCACAGCAGGGTGTTCTCTGTGCACTTACAAGACTGCCTTACACATGGCACACTTGTTGCCATGGGTCTTGCCATCCGGGCCGCGCACAGGATCATTTTCTCGCGTGCAGAAAAGATTTCCATTTTGCAAAAGACTCCGAAATTCACTGCATGTATCCTAAAAGGAGAAAGACAGAAACTTGAATATTTTCTTGGAAATAGTCTATTGGGTTTCTACTAAGTGGTTCCTGAAACAGAACATGATCTAAGGATTTTTTTTCTGGTAGTTATATCATTCAATTCCTATTAAGCACGCAAGACTTAAAAAGAGGTCTGTATTTCTTTTTTCTTGAGAGTCAGCCCCAAAATCCAGAATGAACCTGCAATCACATACAAGACTCTCAGTAAACTGAGTTCTCTGAGGACTGGCCACAGTCCTTGCCCAGATTTATACAATAACTTGAGAGAGAACAAGCAAATCACTTAAAATCATAGCGGTAATTACTAGTGGCAACTACAATTGATTTTGTGAGTATTTTTTCCTGAATCCTTTAGTTCAAGTTGAAATATAATAACAGACTAAATTTTCATCTTAGCTGTGCTTCCAAGTTCACTGATAGCTCCCCAATGGGTTACATTTAGCAAAAGAAAAATTATATGAGAGAATAATTTGTCTGTTGTAGTCATGTAAAATAAGAAATTATCTCATACAGAATAACTTTTTCTTATGGATGTTAAAAAGTGAATCTATTAGCCGGGCTCGGTGGCTCAGCCTGTAATCCCGCGCCTTGGGAGGCTGAGGTGAGTGGATTGCCTGAGCCCGTGGGTTCGAGATCCCCCTGGGCAACTTGGCAAGACCTCATCTCTACAATAAATCAAAAAATTAGCCAGGCGTGGTAGCACGCGCCTGTAGTTCCAGCTGCTTGGAAGGCTGAGGCAGAAGGATCGCCGGAGCCCAGCAGGTCGAGGCCGCAGTGGCCGGGAGCGTGCCACTGAACTCCAGTCTGGGCAACAGAGTGAGATGCCAACTCAGAAAAAAAGTGAATCTATTTTTCACATGAACTACTACTATTATTTTTGATCCAGAATTATTGTGTGCAATGCAACTAAAAATAAGCCGACCACATAGCATCGCAAAGGGGCACTTCTTTAGGGATCACGTTTAGTGTCAGCAGCCCTCAGTGGGAGCAGAAAAGGGACCACAACCTGGAATAACAGACCTGGAGTCAGCCTTTTTGAATCCAAGAAAATATAATATTGCTTGGGGATGCTACTTTTTTATTTTTATTTTTTCCCAAATGCTGGTACCAGAAAATAATCAGAAGTAAAGCAAGAAACACCTGGTTTGACAAAATGTGGCAATCCCAAAGCCCATAAGAAGAATGCTGGCTCTACTATCAGGAAGACTGGGTTTGAATTCTATTTTTTCCAGTTTTCAGCCCTAAGAATTTTAAAATATGAAGGCACAGGTACTGAAATCAATACTCTCACTAACTTTGTAAGCACGTTCTTCCTGCTCTGGATTTTAAATCTTCATTTTAAGAGATGAGAATAGTGTGATTCAGGGGTTCACACGTGACCTGTGAGCAAAATCTGACCAACTCCCTTTTTTCATAAATGAAGCTACACTGGAACACAGACATGCCCATTTGTTTGTGTATACTCCATGGCTGTTAGAGCCAGAACAGTTGACAGTCGAGTTTGGTGCTTGTGACAGAGATTGTATGACCACAAAGCCCCAAATATCTACTTTCTGACTCGATAAAAATAAGTTTTTCAAGCCTTGGACTAAATGAACCCTGAGTTCCCTTGCAGCTCAGGCTGTCCATAATTCCATGAGATATTTTTACAGAGATACTGCAAAACCTCCTCCATTCATGGCATATGATCATTTCAGAACCACTACCTTCACAGTGTCTCTTTTAGCTTTTGGCCTGGATTCTGCTCCTTCTTTTTCTTTCGCTTCTTGCAGGCTATAAGAGGAGGGAAGAAAAACAATCATTCCTAGCACCCAAAATGTACTATCTTAAATGGCTTGAGAGCAGAAAGGTAAATGCATACTCTTCCATACCATTGCTCCTGTGTTGAATGCTGCTTACAGAAAAAGAAACATGCCATAGCAAACCACTAAATAGATTTTCACCACGATTTTGGAAAACAAAGAGGTTGCCTTTCTCCCCAGAAAGCAACGAGAATATTGATTAGATGTTAACAAATTTTCAGTTTGTTGGCACCTAATGATCACACCTCTGGATTATTTATGACAGTGACCTATGCAAGCAGAGAATAGAAGTCCTAGGACTCCCAGGTAGTCTGCACTTAGCATGTGATCATTTCGTGATGGTGATTCAAGGACCTTTCAGATCACTGGAGAACACTAGAAAGAAATGTACTGAGTATATGGCTTTGTAGTTGTAAATTCCTAAACTCTGCAAAGGCAGGCTCTATCATCTACCTTCTGGAGAAAACCTCCAGTGCCCTCCCTCACGCCCACCCAGGCTCATCATTCACGCTCCGTGGCAGCAGTGGCTGCAGCTCACTCACAAGAAGGCCTCACACATGGAGCAGGTGTTGCCGTGAATTTTCCCATCTAGACCCTCGATGGGGTCATTCTCTCTGGTGCAGGGGAGTCGTCCATTCCTCACATACTGACGGTATTCACTGCACAGCTCCTGCCAAATGAAGGAGGATTTCAGAATCAGATAATCACACATTGGAAACCTTCCTCACATTACCCTTTTGAAAAATTAAACATGACGGATGCATAGAAGGTTGCTATTAGCCAAGATGCTTTTCAGAGGCCTAGGTCACACATTATTTGAAACATAAGATTGCTGTAACTTATCTCATTTGAAAAACCTTCATTTCAAATATGATTCTGCACTAGGCACTGCGAGAGATGCAGGGAAGAATGATGATACCTTAAATTGGTAAAGGAATTTGTGGTATGCAGAATACACTGCCCCCCACCACCCCAGTATGTTCAAGGCCTAATACTTGGGGCCTGAAAATGTGTTACCTTACATGGCAAAGGGGGCTTTGCAGATGTGATTAAGACAATGACCTTGAGATGAGGAGATTATTTTGCATTGCCCTAAAGGGCTCAATGTAATCCCAAGTGTCAGTCATGAAAACTGGAAGGGTGAGGCTGAAGAGAGAGTGAGAGGGAAATGTGACAATGAAAGATCAGTCAGAGAGATGCAATATTGCTGGTTCTGGAGATGAAGGAAGGAGTCCAAGAGCCGAGGAATGTGGATGGCCTCTAGTGCTAGAAGAAGTAGACACAGATTCTCCCCTGGGGAATCCACAAAGGAACCCTTTGATTTTTAGTCCAGTGAGATCCTTGTCAGACTGCTAACCTATGGAACTGTAAGAGAAGAAGTTTATATTGTTTTAAGCCACCAAGATGTAATAACTTGTTATAGCAGCCATAGAAAACTAATACAGTTTTTAATTTATTTGGAAAAACTACATAGAAGCAATGATAAGTTAGAAACAAATAAATGATATAACCAAAAAATAAAATTTCTGGCAAAATAGATGATAGAATTATTAAGTATATTGTACAAAAGGGGAAAATCTTTAGGGAGCAGCTAATACTTTCACTTTTGACCAATATTTTGATAGACAGAGGGAAGGGACACTCTATATGCAAAGTTGTATAGAAGGTAAAGTTCATTGTATGTTGAATAACTGGTGAATTATTCAATGTGACACATCCCATCAGACAATGAGAGCAGACAAATAATAATATGAACAGTAATAAATATAATATTACATATTGAGTACTTAAGATATGTGAGACACTGTGCTGTTATACATGGATGAGTTTCTTGAGACTTCATAAAAATAATGTACATAATAGTAATATTCTTATTTCATACACAAGGAAACTAAGACACAAAGATAAAATTACTGGCACAGGGAGATGGACCAAGGATATGAACCCTGACAGTATGAGTCCAGAGTTCAGAATGCTAATGAGTCCACAAGATGGGAAGCCATGAATCAACACTTGGCAAGTCCAAGAAGCAACAAGGCAGCCAGTATAACTGGCACAAGAGGAAAGGCATATAATAACAGGAAGTGAGAGCTGAGATGTGGTAGGAGTCAGGTTGTGTTTGGCATCATAAGCTACTGCCAAGACCTTGGGTCTTACTCTGAAGAGATAAGAAGCCACTGGGTAGCTTGTCCTACCTTATGTTTTTAAATAATTACTTTGGTTTAAGAGTTGAGAGTAGATGGTAGAGCAAAGGTAAGAGCAGAGAGAGCAGCAGAAATGAAATCTTCCTGGAGACACAGTCTGCAGGAATATTACAAATGGCAGAAATGTGCAAAGTGTCAAGTACATCATAGGCCTTAAAGCCAGAACTTGTGGTTCAATTGCTAGCTTTCAAATTATTAACTATACAATTGTGCTTACGTGTGTTACTTATATCATACATATAATATATGCGATATTATTAATACATACTTATATATTACTTAAATTTATTTATTTACTTCTTATCTGAACCTTCAAGTCCTCTTCTATAAAATACAGATAATAATACATATCTTGAATGGTTACTACAAAGATCAGTCTTAAAATCTTTATACCATAAGGCATACAGTCATAACTAAATAATTAATAGCCATTGTCATCACCATCATCATTATCATCATGAGAGATTTTAAAGAATGCAAACTCAAGGCTTAGAGATGCTCTTAACTAATTTCTGCAAAATTTCACAGAGAATTAATTAGGGAAAACCTAGTTATTGTTGTTGTTGTTCTTTAAACACTCTTATTCAAAAAGGTATCTGAGAAAAAGCTGAACATCTGCCTCTGTTAGTTTGCATTCAGACAACAAGACAACAATCTGCATACACTTCTTCTTGGGTCATATAATTCACATGGTCAGTGACTGACCTTCTCTCTAATGCATGAGCAACTAGTAGATTTAGTGTGAACAACTTGAATAAGGAAGGATTCCTCTTGTACATGAGGATCCAAACACATTCTCTCAGTTTGCAGTCACTAATGATTCTGGGAAAAGGAGGACCGAATGCGAGCCTTGTCTAGGGGGAATGATCATTGAACATTTATGTGGCTCTGATGATCTGAAACAACTACCTGTACTGCTTCTCTCTTAACTTTCTCAGCCTCAACTGTCTTTTTTTCTTCTTTGTTCTTTTTCTTCTCTTCTTCTTCAAGTTTGCTGCAATTAAAAAAAAGAGAGATAAGCTGAATATAATTCCCCATTCTCTTTGGTAGTATGCTTTAAGAGGGAATGCGGATCTTCCAAACATTCAGTCTTCAGTACAAATATATCCAGTCCAAGATGTGCTATTGCTCTGGCCAATAACACAGATACATATAGTTGTTTACATCCCTCCTCTAAAAAAGAAGAAGAAAACAATTATGCATTTTTATTACTATGCAGCCCTCAAGTAATCTTATTTTCTGCCAGTCATGGCTCTAATCAGTGTTCCAAAACATGCCACAATTGTCTTGATTTTTTAAACTGTGAAACTTTTTCCTATCCAAATAACTACCATATCAGTGATGAAAGCAAAGAGGGGTACCAAGTCAGATGATGGGCCCATAACCATAATAAGCTGTGTGTCACTATAAAATAAAAATCATTAAGTATTTTTAAATGGAATTAATATTCAAGTGGAAATTTGAGATTGGGGCTGCAGTTGTGATTCAAGTGATCACATCTGAGGGTGATCACAAGTCCAATATTCTGGTAGTTTCTACTGACATGTCACATATTAAAGGCTGGGAAATCCTTAGCATTTACTACCTGTAGTCATTACCACAATGCTAGCAAGTTGAACAGGTGAGAGGAAAACTCTGATCTCTTGAGCTGCAGTCACTGTTTATTCTACTGGTCTACTCTGTCAGTCTCTCCTTTTAAGAAACAATGTGCATATCTTTAAGGTTGGACTAAGACGTGTGAAAGCTAAGAGGCAAGAACTTTGCACCTCTTTAAACAGATATTATTTAAATTTTTTTCTCAACATGTATTTCAGAGTAAAGCTCAGGAGGGATTAAAAGACTAAGAAGGAGGATAATTAAAGGTGGCAATAACCATCTTCCCCTATACTGCCCACACAACAGAGCCCTGGTCACAGGCTTTCCCCTACTGCTCAGCAAAACAAAGGTTCATAATAAGGCCCTAAACCAGGCTCACCAAGGAGACATTTTAGTAAACATCTATTACATGAGACTGTTTCTTAAAGGTTTCCCTCCTATACTAAGCCTCTTATCAAAGTATGCATTTCACCTCTACACAGCAATGTCCCTGAAAGGATAAATGCAATCCTCTTTATTCCATTTCTCGTTCCAATTATTAAAGCAGTCCTTACATACTGGCCCCACAGACCTCCATCCTACTGGTTTTCCTGAACTCGTGTCTAAACATGCTCACAGAACCGTAAAATGTCAAGGGTGGGAGAGAGATAAAAGAGATCATCCAATCCAGATCATGTGACTTCTGCTCTCTTTTTATTGTGAGTAAAGATGATCAGGTGTTAAAGGCATATTCTCACTAAATTCAGCCTTTCTCCTTGACTTAATTACAAGACAGAAGGATCACTGACTAGAGAATGGCACTGTTACTATAGGATTTAATGTCACTTAATGTTTTGCCCATCTGCTTTTTTTTTTTCATTTTTCTAGTGCTATATGCTCTGCACATATATAAAGAATCTGAGAATTGGGCAATCTGTGATGAAGAAATTCAGTGGGAGAGACGGAATGGACACTTACAACACACTGGCACACATGGCACACTTGTTTCCGTGCATTTTGCCATCTGGGCCACGGACAGGATCATTCTCCCTGGTGCAGATGAGCATTCCATTCCTCACTTGATCCCGAAATTCGCTGCAGATTTCCTGGAAAATGAGAAAATATTTTTTACCTGTCCTGAATCTTTTCCTATTTTGAAGAATATGTGAGGAATCAGTAACGCTAAGTAAAAAGTTAAAAAGAAAAGTGAGCCGGGCTCGGTGGCTCAGCCTGTAATCCCACGCCTTTGGGAGGCTGAGGTGAGTGGATTGCCTGAGCCCCGGGTTTGAGACCCGCCTGGGCAAGCGAGACCTCATCTCTACAATAAATCAAAAAATTAGCCGGGCGTGGTAGCGTGCGCCTGTAGTTCCAGTTACTTGGAAGGCTGAGGCGGAAGGATTGCCGGAGCCCAGCAGGTCGAGGCTGCGGTGGCCGGGAGCGGCCACTGCACTCCAGTCTGGGCGACAGAGTGAGACTCCAACTCAAAAAAAAAAAAAAAAAGAAAAGTGATAACGTGGCAGTAACTCAGTATTTACAAAGCTTCCATCATGAACTCAGAACTGTCCTGGCACTATGGCAGAAATATTTTTCATCATTGTTCTCCTCGGGGTGCATAAAACCAAGGCTCAGAAGAAAGCAGAGAAAATTGGTAGAGACCAATAGAAAACATATGTTTGTGCTGTGTTGCAAATCACAGTCTAAAAGCTGTGAACGATCAGAGGGGGAGAAATTCAGCAGGCAGGCCCAGAACAGATGCCTTCCTTGGGGAATGGGGAACATTACTGAACCATGGTTTGTCCTTCAAGACTGAGATAGAAGAAAAAAAGCATGCTTACACCAGAAAATAAAGGATATAGCCAATAAATAGGATAGAGCTTTACAGGTGGAAGAGAGAACAAGTCTGATCCCAGGAGCTGACATCTTCTTGGGAGTGAACAGATAGAGTCTCAGGAAAGGGATGTTGACCTGAAGCCTGGTGTGAGGGAGAGGAGGAATGTGTTGGGTCCTTGACACACATCTAGAGGCCTTGACAGCAGCTCGAATATGATGGGTGAAACAAACTTTCGATTATAAATTACCAGTGAAAAAGTTGTTTTCAAACACAGTTACCAAAAACAAATGAGTCAGTTTAAAGGTAAACTTTTAAACTGTGTCAGCTCTTCCTCAGATCATGATTAGGCTTGCACTGTTGCAGCTATTGTTAAAAAATATGGTAAATAAGTGTAAATCTTACAAATAGCTATTATATCAGAGTACACCAACATCTCCCCCCAGGCAAATTTTGCTCTGCTACCTGTGAAATTATACAATTATAAAAGCAGGGAGGGTAGATTAAAAATAACTGGGAATCAGAGGTCCTGCTGAGTAATGTCAACTGGGGGCAAGAAAACTAACACTTCCTCCACAACCAGGTGGTGGCAAAAATCAAATAAGATAACTTATGTGCATTTGTTTTGCAAATTGGAGTGATTGGGATTTTTTATTCTCTTTGTGAAATTATAGACATAGGAATGATGTAAATTGGAATTAGTGAACTACACAAATTAATATTAATAAACAGTGCTTTGCAACAGAAACCTAACAAAAGACAAATTTGGAGGAAATCCCTTACAAAAAACTAGCACTCCAGTTTTTTTGAAATCAACCTCAAAATTTGAATAATCATAAAGCACTTTCTAATCAAGATCCCCTTTTTTGGTTAGAAGTGTTCTTCGTTCATTTCAGGCATAGAAATTAAGCTAGAAACATTTATTCTAATAAGATAACTAGAATGTTATTGTAAAGAAAAAAAATGTCAGGGCATAGCACCAGCATTCCAAGAAAGTTACCTTTGCAGCTTCTCTTTTAGCCTTTGCTCTTGCCTTTTCTTCTTGTTGACTATAAGAAAAAGACAAAAGCAGAAGAAATGAACACATCACAGAGTAAATCCTTAGCATCAGTGAATTGATCATTCATTGCTTTGATCCAAACTTAGTAGTTTGTGATTTTATTAGATAGTAAACAAGAATGGTTCATCTGACCTCAGGAAAATGGAACTTCTTTTTTGAGTATGAGTCTTTATTTGTTGCCCAGGTTGGAGTGCACCGTCATGATCAATGCTCACTGCAGCCTCAACTCCTGGGCGCAAGTGATCCTCCTGTCTCAACCTCCTGAGTAGCTGAGACTACAAGTGTATGCCATCACACCAGGTAATTATTTTTATTTATTTTTTATTTTTTGCCTAGGCTGGTCTTGAACTCCTGGGCTCAAATGATCCTCCCACCTCAGCCTCCCAAAATGCTGGGATCACAGGCATTAGCTGCTGCACCTAGCTTCAGAAAACCCTTTGATTAAGGAGTAAACCTATTTAACCTCCCAGCATATGTACCTCAATAATACTCTCTTATGTGTGGATTTTTTTTTGTATCTATGATTACTCTTTTTTTGTTTATTTTATTTATTTTTATTTAGAGATAGGGGCTTGCTCTGTTGCCCAGGCTATAATGCAGTGGCACAATCATAGCTCACTGTAGCCTCAAACTCCTGGGCTCAAGCAATCCTCCTGCATTAGCCTCCCAAAGAGCTGGGATTACAGGTGTAAGCCACCACACCTGACACCTATGATTACCTTTTATAAAGTGGTAATCGTTGGCTTCTGTGAGGTATATAGCCTGTTGGTTAAAAGGAAAGATTCTGAAGTCAAATTGCAAAAGAAAAACAGGAAATGCCTTAACCTCTGTGCATCCCTCATCTCTAAAGGGTGGGGGAGGAGAAATAGGAAAGGTAATAATAGTACTTTTTTCACAGGAATGCTAGGAGCATTAAATAAGATGGTCCATGTAAAGCAGCTAGAGAAGCCATAAAATGATTGGTATAACTAATATAAGGTACTGATGCTCCTCTGTCATCATTGAAATAAATCTTCCAAAAATAGGCATATGATGGAAATGAAGTGAGAGGGGTAGCTCTTACATTGCGCATAACTAGCAGTGTTACAACTTGAGTTTAGTGGCTTGGATCTACAGCATAGTTGGATATATAACACAAATAAACCAATCATGTTGTATAGACAAAAAAAAAAAAAAATCACATAATTTGCAAAAATGTTTTAATGTGTTCCAGGCAACATAAGACTTACTCATTGGTCAAATTAAAACTTTTTACAAAGTTGAAAAGACTGTTCTCACATGCTACAAAAGTGTGCCAAAAAATGACTATGAGTAGTTCTCAAGAAGTTCAATACCCTTTGTTTATATAGCCATAAAATATGAGTTGATAAAAGTTTTTTGCTTTTTGGTAAGAAATTTCTTATGTTTATGGGAGAAACTTACTAAAATAGATTAAAAATTGTGGGGTTTTCATACTTCTCTAATGGAAACCGACCTGAACTTTACCATGAGTCGAAGTTGACTAAAACATTTTCAAAACATTTTCTTTCCTGAATGGGAAATTGTCAGAGGAGGCAGCAAAGCAGACAACTAGGTGGAGAATTACTTGCTTGTAAATGAGAGATTAATGTAGAGGAAAATAATAACAGGTGGAAACAAGCCTAAATATAGGCAAATATGTCTACTAGAAGTTAGTAAAGGCCTTGCTAAATGATGACATCCTGCCTATACCCTACAGCAAAAAAAAAAAAAAAATATATATATATATATATAATTTTCTTCATCTATACATCACATATCCTGTGCTGACTTTTCCATCATTCTCAATTTATTTAGCATTTTTCAAGTGTCACTTCTGACAATGCAGAACCTATTTCATATGGTGGCTGTGAAGATTAAATGAGTTAGGTAGCAAAGCTCTTAGCAAGTACTAGACAATTATATGCATTCAGTAAATGTTTGTTATGATAATTATATGGTTGAAACTGCCTATATAAAATTAATTAAAGGTCACAAAGTTAGAATTGTGATATGGGCTTAGATAAATCCTAAGATGTTTGTTATACTTGTTTTCTACTGTCTTGACCTTTTCTTCCTCCATGCATATCCCAGTCCCAGGACTGCCTGCCAGATTATGAGACTTGTTTTTCTCTTGATGTAAATGGGCTCTAGGTCATGCCAATCTCCTTGATGGCATTCAGAAGCTTAATCTGCCAAAAGACATGAGTAGCTTTGATCACTAGGGAATCACACTCCTGCATCCTTTGTTCACAAGATTTGTAACTTCCCCAATTACTCCTACAGACAACATAAACCTAAAACTGGTATTTGGGATGTTTCCAGACTCTGCATTCTGGTGGAACACCTGACACTAACCAGACCAGGGATCCATGAACCCTACCCAGAAACTGACTTGGTACACAAAAACAATGTTGACACCTCTGTGATTTCACTGCCAACCAGTCAACAGTCCCATTTCCCTGGCCCCTTGCCTGTCAAATTACGATTTAAAAACCCTGGCCCCTGATTTCTTGAGGAGGTGGATTTGAGAAATATTCCATGTCCTCCTCACTCAGCTTTTTAAATTATTACATTATTTCTCTACTGTAACAGCTGCTGTCTTAGTCTTGGCTTTTCTGGGCAGCAGGCACAAGAACCTGGTCAGGCTGTAATATGGTCACCATCTTAACTTTACATCTTTTTAGTGCTCCATGGCGCAAATGTGATAGGACAAATCTGCAAGGGAAGACAAAGTAACTAAATCCTTTCAGAGACTCTTAACACATAGAAAATAAATTTGGGAATTCCCTTAACTAAAAATCAAGAGTTTAGAAGACATAGACTCTTGTTTGAGGGGCCATATCATGCCACCCATTCCAAAGTCATACCTTAAGCCCCCTTTAAACGGGTATCTGGTCTACAGCCATACCACCCTGAACATGCCCAATCTCATCTAAATGGGCATCCTACTCCCATACTGCAAAATCCCCATTCTTGAGTCTTTCCTTACTCCATCCAAGGTCAATCTTCATGTTGAGCCCACACCTGTCTCTCTATAGCTCTTATCCATTTTAGTTCTCTTCCTTAAAATCACATAGACTATCTGGGGACAGTGGCTCATACCTATAATCCTAGCACTTCGGGAGGATTGCTTGAGCTTAGGAGTTCCAGACCAGTTTAGGCAACATAACAAGACCTCATCTCTACAAAAAAAGGAAAAAAAGTAGCTGTGCATGGTGGCACACACCTGTAGTCCCTGCTACTTGGGAGGCTGAAGTGGGAGAATCACTTGAGCTCAGGAAGTCAAGGTTGCCTAAGTGACAGAGAGAGACCCACACACACACACACACACACACACAATCACACAATCACACAGAATAAGAAGGAAGGAAGGAAAGACGGGAGGAAGGAAGGAAGGAAGGAAGGAAGGAAGAAGGAAAAAAGAGTGACCCCTAAAAAAAAAACAAACCTCAAAATATTTTGTGCATTGTAATGATATTTTACATGTAATCTCATCTATTTCCTATTTCAGTTGATAATTTTTCAGAAAACTAAAAGCAATGAGTATAATTACCATGGTCAATTCTCTTCTTTGGGTAATAAAATCTAAGTTGCTTCTGAAATGCCACAGAATAAATTATTCTGCATCTTGGAGTTTTGAGTTTGCATTTTTTCACTTTTTGAGTTGGAGTCTCACTCCATTGGCCAGGCCGGAGTACAGTGGCATGCTCACAACCACCCCAGCATTGACCTGCTGGGCTCTGGTGATCCTTCAGCCTCAGCCTTTCAAGTAGCCAGAACTACAGGTATGCGCTACCATATCTGGCTAAGTTTTTGATTTATTGTAGAGATGAGGTCTTGCTAAGTTGCACAGGCTGTTCTCGAACTCGTGGGCTCAGGCAATTCCCTCACCTTAGTTTCCCAAAGTGCTGGGATTATGGGCTTGAGCCACCGCGCCCGGCCTGATTTTGTATTTTTAATTGGCAAATAATCATTGCATATATTTATGGAATTCAATGTGATGTTTTGGAATGTATATATATGGTATAATAATTCAATCAAGCTAATTAACATAGTCACCTTACATAATTATCATTTTGTTGTGATGAAAACATTTATCATCTACTCTTTTAGCAATTTTAAAATGTGTAACACATTATTATTAACGATAGTCGCCACGCTGTGCAACAGATCTCAAAAACGTGCTCCTTCAGCTATCTAGCTGAGACTTCACACACTTTGAACATCTTCTGGCTCCCAAGTCCTAGCCTCGCCCCACCCCCAGCCTCTGGTAAGTGCGCTCTCTCAACTGACTCTTCACTATGAGTTAGAAGTTTTTAGATCCCACATAAGTGACATCATGCAGTATTTGTTTTTCTGTGTCTGGCTCATTCTGTATCTCTTTTTATCACAATAGTTACCATCTGAAAGGCCTCCCCTTGCTTTGTTGCTGTTGTTGTTTGCTTTTTGTCCATTTAAATGCAACATCCAAAACAGAATTCTACCCTGAAGAGGAAGATGCATTATTCAAAAGTTCCCATGGCAGTTCCACTCTTCAAGCCCAGAATCCCTTGGCTTTGGCGCTACTCACAAGAAGGCCTCACACATGGAGCAGGTGTTGCCATGCATCTTCCCGTCAGGGCCCCGGATGGGATCATTCTCTCTGGTGCACAGAAGTGGTCCATTCTTCCTGGCTCTGCGGTATTCACTACACAGCTCCTGTGAAATGGAGGAGGAAAATCAGACATGTTGAACACAGGCTGGATCAGACTGCAAAAGAAGCTGAAGTTGACACTTTTTAAAAATCTTAAGCCGGGCTCGGTGGCTCAGCCTGTAATCCCTCACCTGGGGAGGCTGAGGTGAGTGGATTGCCTGAGCCTGCGAGACCCGCCTGGGCAACTTGGCAAGACCTCATCTCTACAATAAATCAAAAAATTAGCCGGGCGTGGTATCGCGCGCCTGTAGTTCCAGCTACTCGGAAGGCGGAGGCGGAAGGATCGCGGGAGCCCAGCTGGTCGAGGCTGCGGTGGCCGGGAGTGGCCACTGTACTCCAGTCTGGGCGACAGAGTGAAACTCCAACTCAAAAAAAAAAAAAAAAATGAACTGGTAGGATGTGGACAATGTGGGAAAGGAAGAAAGACATTCCAAGTGGCAGCAGAATAATTAAGATACTGATAGAACCAATGAAGATCAAATAAAATATTACATCTTATAAAATTTCTGGGATTTTTTTGTAGGTCAAAAGCAATCTAATATCAGCAATTTTGTATTTCAGCCTAATAAAAGTAACATTTGTGGAAGTTTCAATTGTATTGATAATTTTTTTGTATTGTCTGAATACGTAAGTTCATAGGTTCCATATATTCTTGATTTTCTTGTCATTCTTAAATATTTCATAATTATCTTTTTAAAATAATTTTTAGGCCAGGTGTGGTGGCTCATGCCTACAATTCCAGCAGTTTGGGAGGCGAGGGTGAGAGGACTGCCTGAGCCCAGGAGTTCGAGACCAGCCTGGGCAACTTGGTGAGACCTTGTCTCTACAATACATC
>CAUYQG010057834.1:0-16323 GCA_963574415.1 Tarsius wallacei
AAAAAAAAAAAAGAATTATTGATCTAACTCAAACCTAAATCTCATATCTAAATCTCATGTTGAAGTAATCATTTTCGAACACCACTTTAAGATTGCCTCGGGTTTAATGACAAAAGTGATAGCATATGATTAGAGCAGGAAATAAAAATGAGGGTAATAGCAGCAATGGTAGTGATAAGTAGAGGCTTTATGGAGGAGGCTTGAAGGTGAAAGAGGTTTCTGAGACAGGGTAGAGATATATTAAGTGAAGAAGAAATAGAATAATCAAATAATTGACAGTGGCAAAGGCCATTGGCAAGGGTGTAGGTATGTGGGTTACATATAGGGAAGAGCAGATGAAAGGCTGAAAGACAAGTTGGGGCCATAAAATAGTTGGTAGAGTTCTCCACATTTTGAGGAAATTGCCTTGGTAACACTTTCTCCAGTTTATCAAGTGAAATCTAAACTGTTCCTAAATCCTCTCTCCTAAACCCTCTCCCTGGCCCCAAATAACCTATATAAATTAAGATTAGAAGTGTGATGAGAGTTTCTTGAAGTTGTAGCATTCCTTTCAAAAGGGAATCCTAAGAATGGTAATTTATTATCCCTATGGAGAAGGTTCTTCACCTGCCCTCAAGCCAAATAATAGAGAGAGCTAGAGGTAAGTAAGTACGTAAGAAGGAGACTAAAATAAAAAGAGCACTAAATGAAAAAAAAAATGTATCTGCTTTTCACTGCATGTCACAACACCAAAAGGAGTCCAGTCAAAGTTGCAGAGAGGGGCAAGAATTTTAAAAAGAATATGAAATTTAAATTTGCATTTAGAAATATTTATTTTTATGTGCCTGAAAAAGAATCTTTTTTTTTTTTTGACTCAAAGTTTCACTCTGTCACCCAGTCTGAAGTGCAGTGGCATGCTCACGGGCACCACAGCCTCAACCTGCTGGGCTCAGGTAATCCTTCTACCTCAGCCTTCCTAATAGCTGGAATTACAGGCATGCACCACCACGCCCAGCTAATTTTTTTATTTATTGTAGAAATGAGTTTTCTCCAAGTTGCCCAGGCTGGCCTCAAACCCATGGACTAGGCAGTCCTCTCACCTGGGCCTCCCAAAGTGCTGGGATTATAGGCATGAGCCACCGTGTTCAACCTGAAAAAGAAACTTAATTAACATATGATTCTGTTCCTTTAATGGTAACAGACTGAGAAGTTATGGAATCTTCCTGAGATAACAAGGTCTAGAGAAGAGATATTAAGGAGCACATAGATAGTCTCAATAGTTGAAAAAACATAAAGTGAGTTTTTACTTATTCCAACAGAGTTCAGACTCTACAATATTCTATGATAATGGCTGAGAATTCCCAAGAAAGAGTACAGAAAAAAGAAGTTTAAGAAGAAAAGTAAAGAATGTTTTTAGTATAGGATGGAGTAGTTGAGAAAAAGACACACACACACACACACACACACACACACAGAGAGGGAGAGAGAGAGAGAGAGAGAGAGAGAGAGACTATCAGTTCACAATAAGGCAAAAGAAAGAGAAAGAACAAAAAAGAAAGAGAAAGAACAAAAAACCCAGCCATTCTGAGTCTTCAGAAAATTGCTGAGTCATAGAAGTCAAAGGAAGAGTTTGAGGCTCAAGGGTTGCTCAAGAGATGAAAAGCAGAGAACAGAATATGCAACTTACGATCAGGATGATTTTGCTTATTGTTATCAATTTCAGGAGACTGGTAGGGACAAAGACAAATATTAAAAAAACGATAAATGACAATTAGATAGTGGAGTTAACATACGTAGGCCACAGGGACAGAAACTTGACTATGAAGGGAGAGAGACAGAAATAGAAGGTAAATTGAGAAGACAGTAGGGTATAAAGAAGAGTTTTCTTAGCATGGGAGTGACGGAATGATGCACATACTCATAGAGGGGAAGAAATTGGTAGAGAGGAAGAGGGTGAAAATGAATGTAAATGAGAAACAAATTTCAGAAAGTGTAGATGTGACAAGAAAGAAGCAATAGAACAAAGCAGGAAGAATAGGAAACAGAAAGCAGACAGACAGGATTTATATCTTACATTAGATATCCCAGAAACTGATCCTTGAGTGATAATTAAATTCAGGAAGTGAGAGAAGCAGGGTAAAAAAGGGGAGGAGCGAGATCAAGCAAACATTCAATTTTGAGTAAAGTCTAGGTCTCATACTGTTTCTGTAGGGATCTCTGAAGTATAAACTTCACTTCAAAGCAGGGGGACCTGGCTTTCAGACTTCCAACTTATCACCCAATGGATCAGTGCTTCCCTTCGGAGACATAACACTAGCAAGATCTCTGACTTTCCGCACTTGCAAGAGAAAAGATTCTAGCGTCCCAAGGGCAAACCTCCAAAGAAAGTTGTCTGTATGAGTGGTTACAGACAAAGGACACAGAAAAGTGGGCACTGGAGTGCACAGAAATGCAAACAGCATCTGAGGATGTTTATATGAAGCACTGGCTATGACCACTACAGTTTGGAACCCCAGCTTTGAAATTTTCTTTTTTGTATTTACCTTTGAAAAATTTCTAAGTATCTTAGTCTCAAATGCCTATATCCTTTTAGGTGATTGGGAGGATTAAATGAGGTAAATGCTAGTTATCTTCCCCTTCCTCTTTGGAGGTGGAATAAAAGACAAGATAGAATATGGAAACAGAACGTATAGAGGTTATATTTGTGAAATTGAAGATACTCACAGCTGATAGTCCATATGATTAAGGTTATCAGCTTTAAATGAGAAGGTTAAGTTTTGGTGAATCTATTGTTGTGAATATTTTCCACAAGAATGAATAAAAAATTTCAAGCAATGTAAGATCAGCTGGGCTGAATTTCTAAAATCTAAGCAGTAATTTGGTATGGTGTTGAGTAATAATACTTGGCAAATTAGGGGTAGCCAAGAAAAAAAGAGGAAAATATGAGCCAAAAAGGAGCAGGGGTTGATAGATTCAAAGCTGGCAGGTGTAGTGGATTAACTCTGAGTCACCAGTCAGAAGGTGAGGCCTAGAAGCTCATGATGGAATAGGGGAACAATGAGAGCGGGAGATCAGAGTAAGAGCAGAGAGATAAGGCCCATCAGGCATGAATGACCATGACAACTCAACACATTAAGAGAGGGTGATTTTAGAATTGGTAAAATTAGAAAGAATATTTTCACATGATCATTGGGATTAATTTGTGGTCTTGTTTATATAAGTCAGAGACAAAAGAGAGATGTAGGCATTTGGAACAATAAAGATGATGAACTATGACGTAGGGTGTTCACAGGATCAACATGAGTCACAAAGTTCCTTAGCATGTCAGCATTGGATGGAGAAGATGAAAAAACTATCAGCCAATGGTAAACCAATTAAGTAAATTTTGTGTAACTGTAATAGGTGATGAGGTAGTGGCATGGGACAGTGGAATGTGTAAATTCATGCTGTGAGTGTTCAAGTGAGTATTACCTCAGCAAAAGTTTTCTTTCCTACTTAAAGTGACTCCTCCACTTTTATTATGGACTCAGTGGCGTCTCCTTTCCTCAGGCATTTTCTGCAATATCTATTCTCTTCTGTTCTATCATCTTTAACTTTTTCCATTCAGTGAAGCTTTCCTTTTTGCTTTCAAGTAGGCTCAGAGTCCTCTTGTTTAAAAAAAAGCATTATTAATGTTTTATTACTCTCCACATACTTACTTCTCAGCTTCTTTGAATAGTGATCTATACCCATTGCCTCATTATTGAACCTTAAAATAGATTTTCAGCTGTTACTATCCAGAAATTTCTAAATTTATCCACGGACCAAATTCAGATATTTTATTTTCAGGTTTTATACCACTTGCCTTCTTCTGACATTTTTTTCTATTGACTGTCCACACAAGAATTTGCTTTTCTGTTAGCCTTCCCTGATCCCAAGTTTCTGGGTTTTCTCTGATCCCTTCCATGCAGCACCTGTGAGCACTGTGGTTGATTCTCTGTCTTCTCATTTAAGGCTTTGTATGCAATTCTCTTTCTTGTTATACTTATCTTTTAAACTGATCTAATTTCATGTTGTTTTAAAAACTTTAATCACTGCATATATAATGAGATATAAAAAATAAATAAATGTATGAAAAATATAAATAAAATATCATCTTTATCTTTTTATTTATATCTCCAATTTCCTTTAGAGTTATTTAGTTGAATGTCTGTCACTAAAACTTAACATGTCCTTCAACCTCTTATCTACTGATTTTCTTTTCTAATTATGGCATCTTTTTTATGTTATCACAAAAAAGATTGAAAGATTTTTTCCAGCCGGGCTCGGTGGCTCAGCCTATAATCCTGCGCCTTGGGAGGCTGAGATGAGTGTATTGCCTGAGCCCGCGGGTTCAAGACCCGCCTGGGCAACTTGGCGAGACCTCATCTCTAAATAATCAAAAATTAGCCGGGCGTGGTAGCGTGCGCCTGTAGTTCCAGCTCCTCGGAAGGCTGAGGCGGAAGGATGGCCAGAGCCCAGCAGGTCGAGGCTGCGGTGGCCGGGAGTGGCCACTGCACTCCAGTCTGGGCGACAGAGTGAGTCTCCAACTCAAAAAAAAAAAAAAGAAAAAGAAAAAGAAAAAGAAAAAAAAGAGAGATTTTTTCCATTTTGAGCCCTCAAAATAAGATTTACATTTGAATCCACAAAACAAGAAATTTCTGCCATACAGAGTGATATTTAAATATTATTTTCCTGCATACCGTCACTTTTCTTAGAAGCATTTAAAAATATTAATTGAGTCACTTGGCTAAATATTTTTTCCATGTTCATAAGTAAGAGTAGATAGACCTTTTTAAGTGTTAAGCTTATTTGCAGGAAATATTTATTACTGCTTAGAAATATCAGTGATATATATTTTCCTATACTTTGTATACATGTTTTTTGACTTGAATTCAGAGAAAAAAACAAAGCTTAAAAATGAAAAGTCTTGTAAAATTATTCAAACATTGTTTTCCAAGTTATATTACATAGAAATTTAAGTGTAAAAATTAATATTGTAGGAACAAAGTATGGCATTTTAATATTCTGTTTGAAGTTAAAATATGGCAGGTGGCACTGCCAAGGGAAAAGGTGAACCATAATGGAGTAAATTAGCTGAATTCAAGATATAAATGTGCCTTGAAAAGTGGGCATGAAGCCTGTTTTTGAACAATGGAGACTTGAAGTCTTTTAAAATGCAGCCAAATGCAAATAGGAAGCGTATATGATTTTAGTTTAGCTTAAAAAACAGGTTTCCCTCCTCCTCCATTGAGTTTTCTTTTCTCTTTTAAATTTGGTTAGGCATCACTTCCCTGTTGAAAAGTTGAAATGTAATAATTTTCTTCTTGATAGAAAGTAATTTTCTACTAACAACAAAAATATAGAGGAAGTCACAGTATGATATTGAAAAATTTGGTTAACCTCCCAAGGTATACAATCCTTAACTGAAACACAGATACTGTGATTTTTTTTAAGCACCAGGATATACATTACATCTTTTAATTTAGTTTTATATTTCTGTAACTATCAATAGAACGCTGAAAAATTTTACTTTTCATGGCAAAGATTCAGATTGGTGTGGCATGCCAGTGTTCTACTTATGTATATACTATTACAATATGCTCAACAATATGCAAAAGATCTTGGTTGACAGTTTAATATCTGTTGAAATAGCAAGAGCATAGTATGGTTTAATACCCAGTCTCAGAGTGTATTTTGCATCTTTTTTTTTTGAGTTGGAGTCTCACTCTGTTGCCCAGACTGGAGTGCAGTGGCCACTCCCGGCCACCGCAGCCTCGACCTGCTGGGCTCCAGCGGTCCTTCCGCCTCAGGCTTCCAGGTAGCTGGAACTACAGGCGCGCGCTACCACGCCTGGCTAATTTTTTATTTATTGTAGAGATGAGGTCTCATCAAGTTGCCCAGGCGGGTCTCGAACCCGCAGGCTCAGGCAATCCACTCACCTCAGCCTCCCAAGGCACGGGATTACAGGCTGAGCCACCAAGCCCGGCTATATTTTGCATCTTAAAGCAACACATATAAAAAGTATAATTTTGATATACAATAAAAATAATGGTGGGTAAGATAGGTTGCAGGTCATAAAACAAATTAAAATTGATTTACAATACTTTGAGAATTCTAAATCAGCTCATGAACTCTAGGAATCCAGGCTCTGGGTGGCTAGATGTTAAATATTTGGAAAAGTCATAGTTATCAGAAAATATCAAATATTATACATTTAATATACCAACAAATTATAAAATGTGAAGAAAAGTAAAAACATGTGAACAACAAGTTACTGTCATATATATATGCATGTATAAGTATTTATTTAAATGAAGAACTGGACAATAAGCCAGAGTATAAATACACACACACACACACACACACACATCATATATATATGCTATTATATAGTGTGATATAGGAGTATAGGTGTCAGAGCAATTTTTCTTTTTATAGAATTTTCTTTTATACCTCCCCAATGTGCATTATTCATACACATAATAAGTTCTATATAATTACTCAAAATTGCAATGTAGTGAGTCAAGAAGCAATTGAACGTAAACTTAATTTCAGACCAAGGAGAAAACTGAAGAACAAGTGATATCTTAGAAATGTTTTTAAACTTAAAAGAAAGAACAACCCAAATGACCTATATATTTGCTTTGGCCTAGAAGAAAATAAATTCATTTGTGAAGTTGTTTACAAGAAAGACAAATTTTCTCACCACAGCACTTCAGTGTTTTTATTGTTGTTGCCCTTACTTTCATGGCTTACAGAGACTTACAGCTAGCAAGTTTTGAGTGTTTCTCTTAGTGATTTTCTCAGGTACTTTTTTATTTCCACATTTCTTTTGCCATTACACAGTGAGCTAGCTACATGAGGGTTTCTAAGTCCAATATTTTGTATCATGAGCTCCTAGCACATAATATATACCTAATTAAATATTGGTTGAATGAGTACATGAGTGCAATAAAAGAATGAATTTGAGAATCAGTCACAAAATCAACAAAGCAACAAAAATTTTAAGAACAGTGGTGTTCAAGGGTAGGTTGGTTCTCTATTCCTATTAGCACAGTGTTCTGCTATTTGTGGCTGAGGTTTTTTTTTTTTTTGATATTATAAGATTTTTAAAACTATAGTAATTTAGAACTTAAAAAGTAATTTTAGATTGACAGGTAATATTTTCTCAAGCAAAGTTGCACATAAATGAAGAAAAAGGAAATATGAATAAGTCCCGTAAGGAAGAGACTAGGTTCTGCATTCCATTTTATTTCTCATAGGGCATGGCGTATGCCAATATATGTTCTCATTAAATGTATTCATACTTTTACAATACTTTGATATTTTATTTATGTTCTGAAGATGGAGACATGGGCATGTTACCTGCAGTATATTCAGCTAGCATGAATTTTAAGTGCTCCTAGTGAATCTGATAAGAAATTGAAAATTACAAACACTTTTTGCTGAGTGAGAAGCTCATACTCATGTAAAGCTAGCTAATATTGTTAATCTGTAGGGTTGTTATTTTGCTTCTTTTTGTTTGTTTGCTTGTTTGTTTGTTTTTCTCCCTTTTTTTCATATAGGATAAGCCACTCCTCATATTAGGAGACGTCACGATAACATTCTTGATTTTTTTCTTGACCAAGACAACTGCTGACATAAGAGAATTATCAAAACAGAATTTTTGAGTCAGCATGAAAATTTTAACTATCTCAGGTTTTCTTTATTCTCTCTCTAAGGTATCTAAATTATACACACTTAGGGAAGGCAGAGTAGTAGGAAGAAGTTTATTGTAAAAATTACAACCCAAATCTGAGCTACAGAGAAACAGGTTAGCAGTCCAAGAAGAGAATTTTAAATTCAAAGAAAATAATTGATTCAAATTAGTTTTACTTTTCACTACTGTTCACATAGCTAAAGTATGGTTTAATGTTATTTCTCTTTTAGCAACTTATTCATTCTTCTCTTTCTTCTCCACACTCCTTTACACTTCCGCCACCAAAATCAGCGATTTGCTACCAATGTTAGTTTTATTTCTCAACAAATGTTTATTTGCAATTATTCAAGGGCAATTATAGCAATTTGAATGCATTTTTTTTAGCTTATATATGACTAGTTGTAAGAAAAAAAAATAAATGTTTTCCTTGACAAGTGTCTAGACTATCTGTGTCTAAACTAACATTCTGACATCTGTACAATTTTTATATAATAAATGCAAATAACTGTCTGGGCCCAGTGAGTGTGTGCTAAGCCTCTGGGGACTCTAATGCTGCCAAATGGAGTCCTTTTTTACCTAATATTCAAACGCCAATAATTAATTGAAAATTAACTCTTGATATATATTAATTGCACCTTTCTCCTGCCCAAAACGTATGTATTTAATTCAGACATTAAATTAAGGATGTATGTTATGTTGGTTTCTGATAGAATTTCTGTAATTTCTTGACCCACTTTTTAACATCCATTTTTAAGTTTTAAGTTTTTAAATTCTATAAATACAAGCTCATGTAAATAAAGTGCTTTTCAGTTTAGTTTAACAAATGGTAATTTATTATTCAGAGAAAATTCAATTGTACACCATAGTATTTGTTTTTGACTATGTTGATAATTTCTGTATTTGGAATAATATTTTCAGGGCTAGATTTACTAAATCAATAAGCTAAAGTCAGTTTTCTGTGCCATATCATATAACCCAACAAACTTTTCACAACTCTAAAATGTGGTCTCAGATGGGGACAAAATCAATAGTAATTTTATCATTCTGTCTTAATTTCCATGGGATTAAAAATAGTATTTAAAATAAAATATCTAACTGGGAGCTAAAATTTATTGCTTTATTAACTTTTTAAGAAAAAATGTCATTGTGTTAAATGCAGATGAGATTTTGTTGTGTTAAATGGCAGATGCCAAATACCAGCAACAAGTATTTTTATGATATCTCAAATACATCTATTTAAATCACTATCTTAAATTATAAGTTTCTCCCTGTAATTTTACAAGCATAGAGAGAATTTTTCCTCTAAATTTAGTTTGCAATTCCCAAAGGTGTTCAAGGTACAAATTCTACTCAATTATTTACTGTCAGTTTAAGAAGCAAATACATTATTCTTTACTCAACATTCATAAAATGTTGCCTAATTTTATTAAGTTGATAAATTATTTAGCTGTAAAAGTGATTCCCACACAGTCAGAATTGACTTCATTTATAATGATAGTTTGTCAAATCACAACTATTTTCCATAGAGAAAATTTTTGTAAATTCTGTATTCAAAGTAGTTTATTTAGAATAACTTTTATATGCAATTTTACTTACACTCATCTAAGTCTCAATGAATAGATGAATAAAATGAATAGAGACTACTTGGAAAAAGACAGAGACCTGTTCTCAATACTAAGGTCTTTTTTATGTTTTGTTTTGCGGTTTTTGGTATGGCGATCTCTTGTTTCACTTGTTATAGCTAAGAAAAAATAACTTTTGATAAATAAGATCATTTTATTGTTGTGTTATCTTTCTACTTGGTGAAACAACCTCTTATAAAGGAGACAGTACAGGCCTGCTTACTAAAGCTTAGTGGGGTTCTTGGTTTGTTCCCTGATTGGCTGTGTGGATTGTGGTTTATTAGTTCCTTGAGCCAAAGTTTCCATAGTTGTGAGAATTAGGGCTAAATATGCTAATTAGCTGATTTGATCTAATCACTCAAAATAATATTCTTATTATTCATCTAGCACATGCAAGGTTTATGACACACTTCCCCCCCCCCCCATATTTTAACTTTAGAGTATGTTAAAAGTAGATGGTAAGCATCAGATGGTATGAGTAAGCACATATCTGTTCGGGCTCTCAGTGTGCTTCCTTAATTGTATAAACACCACCTGCCATTTTAACACAATGATGCTTTTTCTTAAGAAACTAAAAGGAGAAATAAATTGTATCTCCCAGTTAATTATTTTTTAAATAATATTTTTAATCCAATGAGAGTATATCTTGAAGTCTTAAAAATCTTGACTCTTTTTAAAAAATGCCTACTTCATCAAGATCTTACCAATAAAATGTTAGTTGAATTTCCTGCTACAAAAGTTTTCCCTTTCTGATTTATAAAGCATGTAAAAATGAAGAAAAATATGTTCAGGATTAATATACTTGAGATTCTAGCTTTACCTTTTTTATATTTGTTTGTAAAACTCTAACACGGTTATTTTATACTGCATTACAAAATCATTAAAGTAAATCAAAGCAATATGCATAAAGATAATACATCTATCTTTATAAAGTTTAAGTATTGTTTTTATGACTAAATGATAACTCCGTTGAATATATACAAAATATGAAAGTAGATCTTCAGTTTTTCTATATGCAATCTCACTGACTCATATGATCATTCACATATATGTATTCAACAATGAACCAAAGCACACACCTATTTTTAAATCAATGATTGCCATACTTTTCTAAACTTTAGTCATTGTTATCTGATAATTTGATAAAAACTTCAGTGGATACAACTTCAAATCAAGAATGAATTATATTTAGCTGTAAAAGCATGGATTTCTGTATTGTCCCATAAATACTGAATTTGTTGAATGAATAAGTGAAAACATACATGGACTATATACCTTCTGTTTTTCTACATAGCATTTTTTTTGACATGTCTTAATTTGGCATACTCTATGTATTTTTTCTGTGTGATATTTCCTTCCACATTCCTCCCACATTGTATTTTGTTTTTTAATCCATCTTAGTGATTTATATGTCTGGCTAAATTTTTTTTAACAATAAAAGATTATTCTATTGCCAACATAAACACACTTGTATATTAATTTCTGAAATGTATTGTTTTCGTTCTGTTAGTGTGAATGTTACTGATGTTATTATTGGTAATATCTTTTTGTATGATCTGCATATACTATAAGTCATCAATTTAATTTCAGCCTCTTATTCTGGACTGAATGGGGACAGATGCCCTGCATTGGAAAGGCTCGCTTAGATGGCTCAGAGAAGGTTGTCCTTGTGAGCATGGGGATAGCTTGGCCAAATGGCATCTCCATTGACTATGAGGTTTGTTGGATTTCTTTTAAGTATTTAAAGTGCATTAACTGACAACTTGCATTCATTCACTTTTAGTCTTCCCTATTTCCTGAATAAAACAATAAAAAACAGCTTGTAATATTATTTTCAATCGGTCTTTAGGAAAACAAATTGTACTGGTGTGATGCTCGCACAGACAAGATAGAGAGAATTGACCTTGAGACTGGAGGGAATCGTGAGATGGTGCTGTCAGGAAGCAATGTGGATATGTTTTCAGTTGCAGTCTTTGGGGCTTACATCTACTGGTCTGACAGGTAATTTATTTTTTCATAAGTGTTTGAGTCTCAAAATGTTATTTCAGTGCCAGTGGTTTTACCCTTGTAGGATTTGCCATTTCTTAGCAAGGTCACAAAAAGGATCTCACAAAGCCATATAATTTCCAAATAAAAGGCAGGCACTCTTGCTATTTCAGGCTCAAGCATTTCAATGTCACAGATTAAAGTTGGTTTATTTTCCTTCTCTTGGGCCATCTGTTATTTTCAGATTAAATAACTGGCTTGATTTTAATTAGATGAAGATTTTTGATCATGTATGTGCAACTTTTTTGACAGAGCACATGCCAATGGGTCCATCAGAAGGGGCCACAAGAATGATGCCACAGAAACGGTAACCATGAGAAGTGGCCTTGGAGTCAACCTGAAGGAGGTTAAAATCTTTAACCGAGTAAGAGAGAAAGGTCAGCACTATTAAAATAATATATAATAAATATATTTTATGTTATTTCTTTCATTTAAAAGAAGTTGTCAAACTTAAGTTAGGGATTCTTAAATAAGTCCAAAACTTTATTTTTTTTACATCCAATTTTCTACAAAAATCACATAGTAGCCTAATGAAATGAATATGTAATACTGCCCAGGTGTATTTACTAGGATAGCACATGGACATGGACATGTTATATACCTGGCAAGTTCTGGGTATATATTTGGGCTATGTAATATTGAAAAACATGATAAATGTACTGATTGGCTAAAAAATAGAAGTACAATTAAGATATTAGAGAGTGGTATGGTCCCAGATGCTGTTAGAGTAAAATATTTTCAAAATCATCACTTCCTTAAAAATGTATATTTTGAAACTGACAGGATGATTGGATATTCAAGGCTTTTTTTTAACCTCCATTAAAATGAAATGTAATTATTTGTTTACATCAAAGGAAGGTATAATAATTTGGAAGATAATAATAATGGATTCATAGAAAATAATTAACCTGATGAAGAAATCTTAAGAACATATTATATCTTCATCCAAAATTAGAGTAAAAACTTATGTCCAATATATTTAGGAGGTTATATACATTGTAGCCAAAATTTTTTGATATTTTACATATCTCATTAATACAGAGTTTAATGCTGAATTCGGTTCACATTTTCAATAAACCAGTTACTTGTACCAAAGACTATAAAATATGAAACCTACTATAATCTCAGCATCAAGCTCCAAAAAAGATTTATACATTTCATTGGCTCATTAAGAGACAATTTTAAAGCTTTTATTTGGATAGTGAAGGAAGCACAATATAAATTTTCAAATAAAAAATTCAAGATTTTAAAATACTTTAAAGTGTCTGATTTTTTATTGATCAGTCTTATAATTAAGAATAAAAGAGTATTCAACATTATTTTTTAGTATCGCTATAACAAAAATATTATTTGAAAAACACAAATGTATGTGTGTGTGTTTCCTTTTTAGGGACCAATGTTTGTGCCAAGGACAATGGTGGCTGTAAGCAACTCTGTCTTTATCGAGGAAATTCCCGGAGAACTTGTGCTTGTGCCCATGGATATTTGGCAGAGGATGGAGTTACTTGCCTAAGGCATGAAGGCTATTTACTGTATTCAGGGAGAACAATATTAAAAAGTATACATCTTTCTGATGAAACCAATTTAAATTCCCCAATAAGGCCATATGAGAATTCACATTATTTCAGGAATATCATAGCCTTGGCTTTCGACTACAATCAAAGAAGAAAAGGTACCAACCGAATCTTTTACAGTGATGCACACTTTGGAAATATACAGCTTATTAAAGATAACTGGGAAGACAGACAAGTCATTGTTGAAAGTAAGTACAACAATTTCATTTAAAATAGTTTGGTGGAAACGGATATCATTTGGATTACTAAAGAAATAATAGTGGTAATTGCATGGAACAATTGCATTTTCCTAGTGTTTATATTCAAGAATGAATGGAACTATATCATCAAGTCCCCCAAACGTCAAAGATGCAATTAACTACTAACATTTGCAGCGTGTATATTGATTATTTCTTTTAATCAGGGAATTTTTACTATGTTTTATCATAATGTTTCTTACAAATTAGTCTATTAAAATTCATGGAAAATAATTTTTAGTAGAAAGCTATTCTAATTGACTTTTTTTTCCACTGGGTGAAATTGTACCTTTAAGAATATCTGACTAATAATATTGAGTTAATCATATTTTCTCAAGTAGACGTCAGAGATTATTTTGTGTGTATATGTATTTAAAGATAGCAGTCTGGATGATAAATTGTTATTATAGAAATGACCTAAATTTCTAACATTTTTTTATGGGGCATAATTATTCAAGGATAATATTCAGTGTGTATTATACACATAATTCAGATAAATCTCTTTCCTGTCATCTAACTTTTCCAAAAACTTCTTATGTCTTATACACCTTCTCTCTTCTCTCTCTCCGATTTCCATATACTTTCCACATTGCCAGTTTTACTATACTGAGACCAATTTTATTTTTCATTTATTTATTTTTTTGAGTCAGGGTCTCACCCTGTCACCCAGGCTGGAGTACCGTTGCATAATAATGACTCACCACAAACACGACATCCTGGATTCAGGAAATCCTTCTACCATAGCCTCCTGGGCAGCTTAGACTACAGGCATGTGCCACCACACCCAGCTAATTTTTTTTTTTTTTTTGGTAAAGACATGATTATACTATGTTGTGCAGGCTAATCTCAAATTCCTGGGTTCAAGCATTCCTCCTGCCTTGGTCTCCCAAAATTATGGGATTATAGACATGAGCCATTGTGCCTAGCTGTGACCAATCTTTTTTTCCCTTGGCTTTTTAAATTGCAAAATAATATATACATTTGTTGTAAATGTCCAAATAATATAGATTTAAATATGAAATTTCTGCCTCATCACTGCAGTGATCAATCCCATTTATTTACTCTAACTGAAAGATGCCATGCTACCAGAATTGTGCTTATATGTGTGTGCATCATTTTTAATTACAAAAATGGAATGATACTAAATATGTTATTCAACTAGCTGCTTTTTCTTCCCTCACAATATATATGACAAAACTTGTATTTTAGTACATAAGGCTTCATTTTACTCTAATGAAAGCCATTGTCTACTTTTATACTAAGAGTTAGCTTATTTATTAAATCATTTTCTTTTTAATGAAAATTTAGATGTAAGTAACTAAACTATAGTTATTTAAGCCTGGGGTGTGGCAGACGTTTTCTAAAGAATGAACACAATGAGTGTGTCATTTCAAGGTAAATGACCTACAATATTTGTTGCAAATGATAAAAACCAAGCTCTTAAGTGAAAATTAGAATATTGGAGGTCTTGTATTCACCACAGTAAGCTTGACAGCTTCCAAAACTTAAAGGTTTTCTGATGAGATGGGTGGTGATATGAACTCATCTGATTTTGGGGTATTGCATAATAAAATGTGTCAACATTTGGAAGATATGCATAAGTCAGAGAACCAATATTTTCCAAATGACATGATAAAATCATGCATGAGTAAATGATCTATTCAAAGTGCAAGACAGACCAATGAATTTTAATGTACTAGAGTATGAAAAGTTCATCACTATGGTTTCAGATTCCACACTGCAGCTACCCTTTAAATAACTATCACTTGTCCTGTGTTGGTGTAGTATGTAAGAAGAATATCCAGAGGTATCTGAAAAGGTTATTAAACACTCCTCCCTTTTTCAACTACACAGCTGTGTGAGGCTGGATTTTCTTCATATATTTCAGTCAAAACAAGACAACACATAGGATGAAGAAGCAGATATGAGAATCCAGCTGTCTTTTCTTAAGCTGGATATCAAATACATTTGCAAAGTTATAAAACAAAACTCTCTTTTCATTATTTTAAAAATTATAGTTATTTAGAAAGTGCTGTATATAAATACACGATTTATTATTATTTTGAAAAAATTGATAAATATTTAAAACAATTTTTTCTAATATGATAATTAGCTATAAACAGAACCCACATATACAAACTCTGAAGTTACCAATAATGATTAAGGATATAAAGATCTACAGATAAAAAAGATTGAAAACTATTCTTCTAGATGAAGGACTAAGAAAATGTTAATGCAAAGACAACGAAAAGCACGGGGTAGACAAAGAGTCACTTGGTATGATTAAAATACAGGTAATATGGCATGAATTGGTATAAGACGAAGTGAAGAGGGCCCTGATATTGAATGACTTGGCCTGCCAAAATAAGGAGTTAAAAAATGTTTATTGAGTTATAGTTTACACACTACATAATTTACTCCTTTAAAGTGTAAAACTTGGTAGTCTGGGGTATATTACATTACAATTTTTAAAAATCTAGACAAATATATGTGTATATGCACAGATATGACAAAATTTATATGATTTTTAGCTACATTTTATTTTAAAGATGTTGGGTGCAAGTCAGGATTGGGAACATAAGTGTGTACGTACAGGAGAATTTTGGGCCTCCCATTGGACCTCACTTCACCTGGATTATTAGGATCAGGCACCTTTATTGATGTTCTATGTTCCCCCCTCACAGTGCTTTGTACCGTCATCACTGTATATTTCTGAAACTTATTCATTCCTTCAAACAGAAACTGTTTAAAATAATAATTCCCCCTGTCCCTCTCCCTTCCACCCATGATAACCTATAATCTATTTTGTCTCTATGAATTTGCTAATTCTATATATCGCATATGAGTAGAATCATAAAATATGTGTCTCTTGTATTTGGCTTATTTCACTTAGTGCAATGTTTTTTTTTCTTTTTTTTTCTTTTTGTGAGAAAGCAGGATTTATTGAAAGGATAGAAAAGCTCCCACAGGAGGAGGGGACCCGAGGGGATTGCCCAAGTGCAATATATTCAAGGTGTACTCATGCAGTAGTATGTATAGGAGCTTCATCCCTTTTTGTGACTGAATAATGTTCTACTTTATGTACATATCACATACCGTTTGGTACATCATCTGTTTATGGACACTTGGGTTTTGTTTCCTTTTTG
>CAUYQG010057842.1:0-11834 GCA_963574415.1 Tarsius wallacei
GACCACCTCTACAAGAAACACTTAAGAGAGTATTGAACACAGAAGAAAAGGAAAAAAGAACAACATGGTTCTTCACAAGGGTACAGGCAAAAGATTAAAAACACACATGAACCAACTCCAAAACCAAAAGAAAGACAACAAATAAACAGGAACAACAACTCTGTAAGAACCTCATAACAGGGATCAACTCTCGAATTTCAATAACTAGCCTAAATGTGAATGGACTAAATGCACCAACGAAAAGACATAGAATGGCAAAATGGATAAAATATTACCAGGCAACAATTTATTACCTTCAAGAGACTAACCTCACTAGAAAGGACACTCACAGACTCAAAGTAAGAGGATGGGGAACAAACTTTCAGGTGAACGGAACACGAAAGGAGGAGACGTGATCTTAATTTCAGACAAAATACCCTTTAAGCTATCAAAAATTTAAAAAGATACAGAAGGCCACTACATAATGATAAAAGGTTCAATCCATCAACAAGAAATATCCATCTTAAACATATATGCACCCAACATAGGAGCGCCATCTTTCATAAAGCAGCTTCTACATAAACTCAAAAAAGATATCAACTCTAACACTATCATAGCTGGGGACATCAATACCCCACTCACAACCCTAGACAGATCATCAGGACAAAAAATCAGCAATGAGATCCGGAATCTCAATGTGACTCTTGACCAAATGGACTTAATAGATACCTACAGAACACTCCATGCAATGACCACAGAATATACATTCTACTCATCACCACATGACACATACTCTAAGAAAGACCACATACTTGGCCATATATCACACATAAGCAAATTCAAAAGGATCGAAATTTTACCATGGACCTTCTCAGTGCACAGTGGAATAAAAATAAATAGCAACACCAACAAGGTCCTCCCAAAACCCTCAAAGACATGGACACTAAACAGCATGATACTAAACAACTCCTGGGTCAATGATGAAATCAAAACAGAGATTAAAAGATATCTGGAGCCGGGCTCGGTGGTTCAGCCTGTAATCCCGCGCCTTTGGGAGGCTGAGGTGAGTGGATTGCCTGAGCCTGCGGATTCGAGACCCGCCTGGGCAAGCGAGACCTCATCTCTACAATAAATCAAAAATTCAGCCGGGCGTGGTAGTGCGCGCCTGTAGTTCCAGCTACTTGGAAGGCTGAGGCGGAAGGATCGCCGGAGCCCAGCAGGTCGAGGCTGCGGTGGGCGGGAGCAGTCACTGCACTCCAGTCTGGGTGACAGAGTGAGACTCCAACTCAAAAAAAAAAAAAAAAAGAAAAGGTGCCTTATAGGTGTATCTCTTTTGCCTGGGAGTTTTGGCCATGAGACAATCTAATACTATGATTTATGATGGGGGCTTTGGTCCACACAGCATCGGTTTTGACCTCTAGGAGAACTGGAGATTAAAGGTATGAAGGGGACCAGAATATGCCTCCCCAAAATATGCCACTGCAGCATCAGGATTGTTTTGAGCTTAGTTTTGTCCTTTTTAGAACTTTTCTGTCTAAAAGCAGGACATAAATTTCAGAGACAACTCTTATCATCTGATAGAACACTTATCTGCACACCAACCTTACTAAGTAAGCGTTATTTACCCTACTTTCTTCCCTCATTTCTCCCCATTGCCCTCACCTTACCTACCCCTCCTTATTCCTCTCCTCTAGAAGATAATTCCTTTTTTTGTTGTTTAACCTAAGATGGTACATAAGCCCCAAACTCTAATGTCCTCCTTGAGTCATGATTCTTTGGGAGCTCCCATGCATATTTGTGTAATTAAATCTGTTTCTTATCTTGTTAGTCTGTCTTTTGCCAGTTTAATTTGCAGTGTGCCCAGTCACTAAACCTAGGAAGGTGGAGGAAATCGTTTTTCCTCCCCTATAGGTATTAGCCTGACTTCTGGCAGAGGAGGTCCTGAAGACTAAAGATCAGCCATGCAGGCAGTGTGCGATGACTTCAATAAACGCTCTGGGCATCAAAGCTCAGGTGAGCTTCCCTGACTGTCAATGCTCTGTGCATATTGTCATACATGGAGGCCAGGAAGGTAATGTGTCCTAACTCCATGGGGAGAGGATAATGGACGATCTCTGTCTAGTACTCCTAGATTCTGTCCTTTAAGTGTCTTCTTTTGGCTGATTTCCATCTGTCCTTTCCTTGTAATGACCCACAACTGTGAGTATAATGGCTTTCAATAAATGCTATGAGCTCTTCAAGCAAATTCTTGAAACCAAGCATGGTTTTGGAAATCCCCTAAACTTGGAATTAGTGTCAGAAGAGATGACAGTCTTATGGGGACGGGGCTCAAAAGTCTCCTTACTGCTGTTTTTCCAGATTAAAAATTTTTTATAATAAAAACTATTTTTTTATGGCTAGCTACTCCTTTAGAAGAATAGAAGAAGCAATAAGTACCCTCAAAGTTGTAATGTTAAACCCTCTTTTTTCCCCCTACTTTAAGCCTCAAGAAAAGGCTGCAAAAGCAAACAAACAAAACTCAAAAATATATAAATAAATAGCAAACCCCACAACAACTAGAACCACTGCATGAGAACTTCTGGGGAGTTCACATCAAGAACTCATATGTGATTGTTATTTTGCATATGACAAAGATCTATACTAATGGCTGTTTTAGAAAATAGAACAAATAAGGAGGAAAGTATAAAAGTCTGGTTGGTTTATATAAAATATTTATTACAGTCATCAATATTAATGTTTATTTCCATGCTGTACAGCAACACTTTGTTTTAATCAGCTTAATTTAATGGGTCATACTTATCTATATTTTATTGAATTATAAAAATGATTTTATTAAGGAATTCCACAATACAGATGGTCTTTAGGTTTACTCTGCCTGATCCTTACCCTTTACCAGGTTCAGCTATGCAAGTTGTGGGGACCAATATAAAATGAAAATGAGAAACCCTTTATTTCAAAAATGTTAAGAACTTCAAGACAGTGACAGCAATGCATCAAACCAAGAGTAAAGTTCTTCTAAGAGTTGGGTCCATCTAAGTACAGGGTTTCTTATGACTATACAAGTTGCACACCCAAGAAGCCAGGCCTCCTTCTGAGGTACAATCCTGTTCACAAAATTATCTCCAGCTAGTCTGAGTACTCTTGGCAAACAATGGTCTTGGGACAGCCAAAATTAATGGGCTCAGGGCACACAGAACCTAATAAAATACTTGCCATAAGTCAATGACATGGCTTGCATCCTATGTTATTAAAGAATTTGGAAAACCTACCATGTTAGTTTTTCTTTGCCAAGAAATAAAGATTATATCTGGAGACAAACAATTTCCCTTGAGAAATAACAATCTCCCATCTTTTCTCACTGTGCTGCTAAGTCTCATTTCTTGGGCCCTTTTTCCATATGTGATTTTGATCTAAAGGGATACAAATGAATCTTTTCAGACTACACTGTTGCTTACCAAAAAAAAAGTCTTTTAGATTTTATTTTTGGCCATGTTACTATAAACAAGGCAGTCAGGTTTTGTTGTTCTAGTGGTGGTTGTTTTTCAATAATTTTAAGTCTTTGCACATGTTGCATAAGAGCTAAATATTATGGCCTTTCTAGTTAGATAGAAGACAAAGTAGAAGCAGATTCTTGCTTCACAGTTTGTTTCACATACTCTGTCTCTTTTGTTACCCATTTGCTCAGTGATTTCATTCTTTCCCCGTTATGTAGTTTGAGGGATTAGAAAACAGCTTTATCCATCTGACAACCTGTTTTTGGAGAATTAGCATTACACCTACCTTCCGAGAAAATGAGTTTCCTGGCAATGCTGTTGTTGCTGACCTACTTGTATTTATGGAAACACCCAAATGTTAATTTCTTCCCTTCATACTTGGCCCAAAATTCAGATAACAGCTCCCAAGAGGCACTATTAGGAGTGACAGTGATGGCAAACCTATAGAATGTACCAATAAACCCTCTTGCTTTCTGTGTTCATAAAAATATGACTAACCAATTGTGATAGTCTTTCACATTAAATCCAGATGCAACCTTAAAATCCCTTTCAACACTGCCCTCCAGACTGTCTCTCTCTGTTGGTAGGTTGGCTTGAGTTGAAACCCTTTTACCATACCAGAACTGTTAGAAGATGGCTGCGAGGAGGCATGCATCTTGCATGTAAATGAAAGTTCAGCACTTACAATGTATTTGTAATATATACAATATATATATATACACACACACGAAAGGTGACCCCCCCCAAACCTGAAATTATCTTTTGTAGGGCACACCCCTTGTAGTACAGGTTTCCTCCACTAGGTAAGTATTCTAGGAACCCATCAGTATTGGTTTACCAGCTAGTATTGTTGTGAGAGAATGCATTTGATTTCAAGAATTGTTTTTTGGAGATTCTTTGAACACATTTGCCCATTTCATAATGGATGATTTATGAGTGCACCTGTCCACACCACACTGAGCGTTCAGCAGTTTTTGACCAAAAACAGCATGATCCCTGTTCCCACCCTCTCTATTCACCCAATGTCTCCGGAGCAACTTCTTTCTGTTTTCCCTATGAAAAAAGTCCTCAAAGAGAAACAAGCATTTTGCATCAAAATTGATGAGTTCAAAACTTCTTTGAGCAGTGAAAAAAGCGTCTCAATAGATATATTGCACCAAGAGAAGAGTACTTTGCAGGTGACAAGTTTAAACATGTAAGAATAAATACACATTTTTCATAAATAAATTCTGGTGTTTTTGGATCACCCTCGTACACACACACACACACAAACACACACACATACACACGTCATTTTTTAGCTTTAGAAATACATTTGGATACATGTATTTCTGATAAATTTTTAAACATGACAAACAAGATTACATCTCTTGTACTTTGGGGTATTTTTTAGAAAGCTTCCATAGAATTTTTACTGTTCCGCAAATACAGTACCAGATAAGTGAAAATTAGCATATAAGAATTAAATTACCATATTAGAGTATTTCTACAAATATAGATGTCTAGAAAAAGTAAAAACTCATGAAAAACACTATTAAGAGTCATTTTTTTAAATGTAGGCAAAAATAAGTGCTCTGATAATTAGTTTTAACTATAATTTATCATCACTGAATCTAATCCTGAGGGCTTTTTTTTTCTGCCTCCAAATTGAAAATTAGTTGTTTATGGTTAAAGAAGGATTCCACTGAATCTGTATTTCCTAGTAGTAGCAGAACTTTGATTCTCCAGCTACTCATACCCATTCCTGAACTAATTAATTGCTTATTTTGCTTCACACGGTTTCTGGTCAAGATGTGCACAGAGAATTGGACCTTTCATTGCTGGATCACAGTTAGACTGAGTTTCAGTTTTCTAAACTGTGAAAGAACCTCAGAGGGCAATCATGGAGATTAAACAGGCTAAGTCAATATCTTTGAAGAGGGCCACAGTGCAAGTGATGATGATGATGATGATGCTAATTTTTCTCTCTTTTCTCTAGATAGTTTTCTTGTTGCTTGTATTTCTCTCCATTGTGGTAAGGTGGAAAATCTACCACCAAGCAACTACTAGGTATGTGCTTCCCAATTCATGACTATTTAGAATGAGAATGTGGTTATCAGCCTAACCTTCATTAACTCTGGACAATCATAGTTTATTTTACTTGCCATTGCCTTGTTGCAGTGATAGGATTGAGATTATAAACCTTCTCAATTCCTGGTGCCAGAGAATGTACAAGAAATTCTGGACAAGGAGTCACCCAGCTGCTCTGGTGTTTCTAATTTGACTGTCAGGACTCAATTGCTTCTCAAAAAAAAACTCGAATAACTTTTCTTTCCAAAACTTTAACCTTCAACATCACATGGCTTAAGTTTTTAATGACTGCTTCATAGGCAAATTTTTATTTTTCCCCATGGTTACAAAGGAATTACTAGCAAAGTTATTTAGCTATGTTATGTTTATCCCTTTTCTCAATCTGCTTAATTATTTTAAAATATTTCCTCGTGAAGCTCAGTGCATGGTGAAAATGAACAGGCAAGAAAGAAGGGGGACGGAGGAAGGAAGAAAGGAAGAAAAAAAGAATAAGCTGTAGTACAGACATATGTTTCCAAAAATAGCACTTTCTTGGGATTTTCAAGGAAATCTTGGGATTTTTTTCCCTTTAAATTTGCACGTCTGAAGATGAATCTTCCTTGCTCCATCTACAATAACTCTAAGATAGGTGATAGTGATGTCCTTGTAGGTGTTAACCCTGGAGAAAATAGGAAGGTTGTGGGCATACAGAGGGACAGAGAGGGACTCTCCCTCCCTATAATGGGGGGACCAGATCATTCCAATCAACCCTCCCTCTGAAGATACATAGAAATCCAGATTGAACAACAGCATGTGTACAATACTATCAAATTATTATTTTTATTTTTATTTTTTAGAAAGCAGGATTTATTGAGAGGACAGGAAAGCTCCCACAGTGGGAGGGGACCCAAAGGGTTGCCCTACTATCAAATTATTAACAATAGAGAAATATCAGGCCAAGAAAAGATAAAGGGTGATTCCAGCATTTGGACCTCCTCCGTCCCTAGGAGGATAGAGCGGCTAATTAGAACACTGACAGTCTCCAAGAACCAAGGAGGACAAAACAGCTGGAGTCCAGGGTCCACCAAGGATGGGTGCCCTGAAAGGGCCCTGAAGAATTCACCCAGAAGTGAAGAGGAATTAGAAGCTGGCCACCACTTCTACCAACTCCAACCCAGCTTTCAGGGAACTTGATAAAAAATGTGAAAGACTTTTACTAACAAAAATGAAGAGTTTATCACCAGACTAGTACTGAAGGGAATAGTAAAGATGGTCTTCCAACAGAGAGAAAAGGATTCCAGATGTAGGTATGGAGATAGAGGAAGCAATAAAATGCAATTTGAATAGTAAATATGGTAATATATGATTAAATCTAGTTGAAAACTGCCTGCTTATAAACCTATAGAGACAGAAAGTAGATTCCAGTTGTCAGAGGCTGGGGAGGGGGTAATGGGAGTGACTGCTAACATGCCCAGGACTTCTTTAAGAGTGATGAAATGTTCTAAAATTAGATTGTGGTGATGGTTGCACAATTTTGTGAGTATACTAAAATCAGTTGACCTGTATACTTTAAAAGGATGAATTTTATGGTATGTAAATAAACTCCTGATGAAGCTTTTTTGGAAAACGAGGAAATGTATGACAACATGGACTTAAAGTGTTCTGAGATCATTAAATTGTCTGGAAAGAGGACAAATTAGGCATTTGTCATTGGTCTTATACAATGATGTGTTATGCACATTGTACAGATGTAGCATTTCTCACACACATACATTTTTTAAAAAGAATGAAAGGCAACTAAGCCAAAAGACCTAATACTACCAAATACTCTATTGTAATATATAAGTTTTATATAATACACTGATTTATAGTAGGAAGGCTATGACTTTAGAAATACTTTTCTACTTCATAAATGCCAGCTGTTTTAAACCATTTTTCCTGTGCTTAAACTGCCAAAAGCAGTACCAGTGCTATTCCTTGTGTTCCAGGAGCTTAGCAGATTACCTAAACACAGTAAGAAATCAGATAATTGTTTAATTGATTGGATGAATACATGTTTGAATTGTATTCACAAATGAATGGAAGACAGGGCTTCTAGAAGCTGGATGTTTCAGATTTTCTGGAGGCAAAAAAAAAAATTCACCTTTTTTTTACTAAAAAATGTAATACAATTATCAAAGCTTACAAAAATAGAAATTTATTTATAGAATTTTATAAATTTCAGATTGAAGTGGAATAAATTCACACCTGGAGGCATACAGCAGGTATCACTAGATTAGAATTCACTTTGTACATTGTTGCTTCTACTGAGTAATGCTAACTCCTGACTTTGAACCATTTCCACCTGCTTTCCTTCTAGAAGGACTCTCCCAAGTCAGTACTCTTCCTCCAGGCAGTCTCATCTAAAACTACTTCAAATCTTCTAAAACCTTCAAAGAAGGCAAGTTCTCAATTTTTCACTTTAAAGTTTTTCTTTCAGCTGCGTGCAGTGGCTCACACCTATAATCCCAGAGCATTGAGAGGTGGAGGTGAGAGGATTGCCTGAGCCCAGGGATTCAAGACCAGCCTGGGCAACTTGGTGAGACCTCGTCTCTACAATAAATTAAAAAAAAAAAATTAGCTGGGCATGGTAGTGTGCACCTGTGGTTCCAGTTGCTTGGAAGGCTGAGGTAGAAGGATAGCCTGAGCCCAGCTGGTCAAGGCTGTGGTGGCCATGAGCATGCCCCAACCTGGGCCACAGTGAGGTTCCAACTCAAAAAAATACAATAAATAAAAATAATGTTTTTCTTTCCTAAGTTTTTCTTTTACCTAACACTAATTAATAGCTATAATTTAAGATCATGTCTCTTTATTCGTTAGGTGGAAATGTAGAACAATTCCCAATATAATTTTTTTGTTTTCCTAGGTATTGTCAAATCATTATCTTTTCATAAAACAATGTTGCTTTAATGTCAAAACGAGCTGGGTCCTTTTAAAATCCAATTTACCAAACTGTCTGCCCAGCTTCAATCTGAAAAGCTTAACTGAACTCTGTGGAGACTTTACAGTATCTAAATTACATCTCAGAAGAAACTAGCTTAGAAAATACCAGTTCTGCCCCATAGGGCTTGACAAAAATGGAGTCCTGGCCTGGCTGGTTCGTGATGGGAACTGCTACCAGGCAGGATCTGCAGTCAGAGAGAGGAATAGAGGAATGAAGATGAAACGTGGATTCGCAGCCAGAGTTCACAGGGAGGAGCATGCCGGTGGTCGTTCAAATACAAGAGCCAGAAAATCAGAGTCCTGGAATGAAACAGTCTTGAAACAGAGCCAAGTGTTTGTGCAGATAGGCAAGAGCTGAAGCGTATTCTGTGCCTACCACCAGGACAAAACTCACCTATTGGGGCTGTGGTGAGGCCAGCTTTCACTTGCCGCCAGTCCTGTGCAAGGAGGCTGTGGTCCTGGTGCACCTTGGATGCCCAGGAGCTTCTGACAAGCAACAAGATCACAGCTCAGAGATGGAGGGGGAAATTGCTCTAAAGGAGGTGTGCACCAAAGATAAGAGTCCTAAGAGTGAGATTTCATTTCATGGAAGAATTTGGAATCAGATGTTTGGTCTTTTTAAAAAATTGAACAGAAAGTCTTAATTTGTATCACTCTTGAGAATTGAGTAGGCAAACAAAACCAGAGTGATATCATCCGTGGAAAATTAGCTTTGGCTAGTGAAGTGAAAGCGATTTCAAAAAAATAAGAGTTCATTAGAAAAGAATAATGTAGTCATATGTTTACTTTTTTAAAGTATTTTTTTCATAGTTTGATATGGATTTATGTATGTATGTATGCATGCATTTAGTCAGAGTCTCACTCTGTCTCCCAGGCAAGAGTGTAGTGGCACCATCATAGCTCACTGCAGTCTCAATCTCCTGGTCTCAAGTGATCCTTCCACCTCAGCCTCCAGGGTAGCTGGGACTACAGATGCACTCACATCCAGCTATTTTTTTTTCTTTGTAGAAACGAGGTCTCTCTGTGTTGCCCAGACTGATCTCAAACTCCTGGACTCAAGCAACGCTCCTGCCTCCTCTTCTTAAAGTGCTAGCATTACAGGCGTCTGCCAGCACGCCCGGCCAGTTTTGTTTATTACAGTATAAAATGTGAATTAACATTATTTAAAACCCTATTATATGTAAATAATATTGATATTATATAGCCCTAGAGCCAAGCTCTAAATGGGTCACACACAGACATGATATTCAAAATTCCATATTGAACAACTCAGGACATTGGTACAGACCAAACCAACCAATCCGAAAAGATCCCAGTGTTGGCTCTGAAGCTAGCTTTTGGGAGCCCCCATTATGTGGGACATTAACCCTTTATGGTTAGTGAACTAGGAGAGGAAATTCTAGGGAAGGAGCCAGAAAATAAAGGGGTACTTTTCATCAATACGTTACAGAAGTATGTTGATATTTTATCAACTGTTTTACCACGCACACTGATGACTATCAGCTCTGGTTACAACTCACATGCTAACTCTGATCAGAGGTCTGAAAGCACAGTGGGACTTTAGCCAGACTGCTGGGGATTGAATCCCAGACTTGGCATTTACTAACTTTGTAAAGGTTTATATAATCTGTAAAAGGTATTGATGTGAGAATTACATATATTCCTGTAAAGTGCTTAGAAGAGACTCTGGCACATAGTAAATGCTCAATTTAAACAATATAATCTATCGATAGCGATTATCTGGAACACTGTGCAGAGCAGGAAAGAAAAATTATTGTGATTGATTTAGGAGCGTATGCCACAGTTGAGGGAAAGGGTAGTGGCAATAAGAAGTACCATACTGGCGGGAGCGGCTGCTGCGAGGCGCGGGGCGCGGGCGGCACTGGAGTCTTGGCCAACGACGATGGGGTGCAGACTCTGGCAGCGTGAGGCGGGCCCCGTTCGGAGCCCCCAGCACCCCCGGCACCCCCGGCTGCGCAGCTGCCGCCAAGGGCCCCGGCGCCTAGCAGCCCAAACCCGCCAGCTTGGGCCGCCGGTGGGGGACGGCCACCACCATCCTTAGCTTCGGCAAAGTGCCCAACTACCTGGACAGGTACACCGTGGCAGGCGTCCTTCTGGACATCCAGCAGCACTTCGGGGTCAAGGACTGCGGTGCCGGCCTGCTGCAGTCAGTGTTCATCTGCAGCTTCATGGTGGCGGCCCCCATCTTCGGCTACCTGGGCGACCGCGTCAACAGAAAGGTGGTCCTCAGCTGTGGCATTTTCTTCTGGTCGGCAGTCACCTTCTCCAGCTCCTTCATCCCCCAGCAGTCATTGGCATGGCCAGCTATTCCACCATCGCGCCCACCATCACTGGCGACCTCTTCACCAAGAACACACGCACGCTCATGCTGTCCGTCTTCTACTTTGCCATCCCACTGGGCAGCGGCCTGGGCTGCATCACTGGCTCCAGTGTGAAGCAAGCGCTTGGAGACTGGCACTGGGCCTTGCGCGTGTCCCCTGTCCTGGGCATGATCACAGGAACACTCATCCTTGTCCTGGTCCCGGCCACTTAGAGAGGTCATGCCGACCAGCTTGGGGGGCAGCTCAAGGCACAGACCTCATGACTCCGTGACATGAAGGCCCTGATCCAAAATCGCAGCTATGTCTTCTCCTCCCTGGCTATGTTGGCTGTGTCCTTTGCCACAGGGGCCCTGGGCATGTGGATCCCTCTCTACTTGCACCGCTCCCAAGTTGTGCAGAAGACAGCGGAGATGTGCAACAGCCCACCCTGCGGGGCCAAGGACAGCCTTATCTTTGGTGCCATCACCTGCTTTACGGGCTTTCTGGGCGTGGTCACAGGCGCAGGAGCCACATGCTGGTGCCGCCTGTGGACCCAGCAGGCTGACCCACTGGTGTGTTATGTGGGCATGCTGGGCTCTGCCATCTTCATCTGCCTAATCTTCCTGGCCGCCAAGAGCAGCATCATGGGGGCCTATATCTGTATCTTTGTCGGGGAGACGCTGCTGTTTTCTAACTGGGCCATCACTGCAGACATTCTCATGTATGTGGTCATCCCCACCCAACGGGCCACCGCTGTGGCCCTGCAGAGATTCACCTCCCATCTGCTGGCGGACGCCAGAAGTACCTACCCCCACCTCATGGGCTTTATCTCAGACCTGATCTGCCAGAGCACCAAGGACTCCCAGCTCTGGGAGTTCCTGAGCCTGGGCTTCACCCTCATGCTCTGCCCCTTTGTCGTGGTCCTGGGTGGCATGTTCTTCCTTGCCACTGCTCTCTTCTTCCTCAGCAACTGTGCCAAGGCTGAGCAGCAGGTGAACCAGCTGGTGAT
>CAUYQG010057846.1:0-20978 GCA_963574415.1 Tarsius wallacei
AGGCATGAGCCACTGCACCCAGCCATAATATTTATTTATTGTAGAGATGAGGTCTCGCCAAGTTGCCCGAGCTGGTCTTGAACCTTCAGCCTCAACCAATCCACTCACCTTGGCCTCCCAAAGTGCTGGGATTACAGACATCTCCTAATTTTTTTTAACTTAACACTTAGAATTTGATTAAGACTACAGTTTAAACTAGGGTTGCTAGATCTAGCAAATAAAAACTTCGAAACCCAGTGAAATTTGAGTTTCAAGCAATTAATTTATTTTTAGTATAAAATATGTTCCAAATACAAGGGAGGGACCCAAAAAAACTGGAATTATTTTTAGAGAGTGGGCCCCTTGTAGTACAGGCTTCCTCAGCTAGGTAAGTGTTCTAGGAGCCCATCAGCATGTGTACCAGCTAACATTGTTGTGAGAGTCTGCAGTAGGTTTCAGTGATTTGTTTTTTGGAGAGTCTTTCAGTACATTTGCCCATTTCATGATGGGTGATTTACATTTACAAGTGAACCTGCCCACACATTGTGCTAAGTGTTCAGTAGTTTTTGGCCAAAAAAATGCATGATCCCCATGCTCCCCCACTCTCCTTATTCGCCTGGGCTGGCCCCGAACGACTTTTTTTGTTTCTCCAGCTGAAAAAAGTCTTCAAAGGGAAATGTTTTGCCGATGTGGAAAAGGTAAGCAAAAAATGGCAGAAGCACTAAAAGGCATCAAAATTGATAAGTTCACAAACTATCTTCAGCAGTGGAAAAAGCGTCTCAATAGGTGTATTGCATCAAACAAAGAGTACTTTGAAGGTGACTTAATTTTAAACATGTAAGAATAAATACACAATATTTTACAAATAAGTTCTGGTTATTTTGTGGTCGCCCCATTCAGGTGGTGTACCCTTTCCTGGTGCCTAATACTATCACATGAAATAACACTAGAACCCACAAAATACAACAAAACTCATCAGATAGTGCAAAATCCAGACTTAAAATCTCTATTAATTCAGATTTAAGGTCATAACCATCACAACTCAATTTTCACTAATGTAGTTTCAGACTATGTCACTGAATTATCTGAGCTGACAAACAACTTTAGTCAACACCATTGACAATCTCTGGGTTGAGCGTTTGAGAAAGCTCACAAGGAGATGTCTTCAGGTTAAAGTATAACCATGAAAGAGAAAAGAGCTTTCTCCTGATGTAAAAGTGTTAATGTCTGCTCTGGCTATGCTTTGCTACCTCCAGAGGGGGGAAGTTTCCAGACTAATTCAGGCTTTGTCCCATCCCCATGGTCCCAGGTTGGCATTTTCATATAGGTATGATCTAGTTAAAATTAATGCCATGGAAATCTTCAAAGAGAACAGAAAGATGCAAGGAAGCCAAGGCAAGAGATCAGGCCTATTACCCAACCTCCTTGACTGGATGAATACAACCATTCTACATTGAACCATGAGCACCATCCTGATTTTGCTAGCTCTTTTTCCCCAGACTGCCTCTTAAACAGCTTTAGCCATTTTGTTCTTGAAGCAGTAGGCACATTTCTTCCTTCTGCTTCCTACTATTTCACCCACCACAGTGCATTGCTACCCATTCCCTTCCCACCCCACCCCACACACACAAGGGGCAGCCCTCCCAACTAGTACTATCATGGGCACTTAGTTGATCTAGTCGAATCCATTTCTCAAATGAGATCTGAAGGAGCCAGCCATACCTCCTCTGCCTTAATGCCTGGAAACTCTAGGAGCTTCCCACCCATTTTCAAAATCATTTCTTGGTCCTAGGTACCTTCAGGAAGGTCTTGAAAGTAGCACTGAACATTAAATGAATTATGTTCATTTTTTCCAACTTTGATCAGCTAATCATGCAATTCATCAATCAAACAATCTAGTACTGAGTGCAGGTAAAATGTGTTATAAAGGTGTGAAGGAATACTTTTGTTATATTGTAAGTTTAACTATTAAGGAAGTGTGATAATATTATCAGAAGATAGATTCTAGCTGACTAAGAGCCAGGTAACATATACTTAGAGTTGAGGCTAAAATTGTGAGCCATCTAACTATCTTTTAACCTCTTCATTTATATATATGTTGGGAATACAGATACCTGTACAGGTACCTCAAAGGCACACTTAGGGAGGCTACATGGTATCAACCTCATACATGTGTATAGTCAATGCAATGACCTTAAGAGAGATCCTCTGTCAGTGTGGTAAGTATCTAAGAATCCTCAAACCAGTCTAGAACTATAGCCAACCACCACTGAGTTGCCAAGACAATAACTGCATTTACTTTGATATTATTTTGGGGGGGGTCAGAGTCTCACTCTGTTGCCCAGGCTGGAGTGCAGTAGCACGCTCATGGTCACCACAGCCTTGGCCTGCTGGGCTCAGGTGATCCTTCCACTTCAACCTTCCAAGTAGCACGTGCCACCATGCCCAGCTAATTTTTTGATTTATTGTAGAGATAAGTTCTTGCCAAGTTGCCCAGGCTGTTCTCAAACCCATGGGCTCAGGTAGTCCTCTCACCTTGGCCTCCCAAAGTGCTGGGATTTTAGGCATGAGCTACTGCACTTGGCCTACTTGGATATTCTTCAAACTCCAAAATGGTATCAGTTCCTCTGCTGGGGCGTTATACTTGTTTAGCTTTTCCTGAACTCCTCTGCTAATGTTATTTCTCTCAAGTGGTAAAGCTGTTCAAATAGTAGTCATTACATATTTATTTTATCAAAAGTCTTCATATTGAGTTAGCCAATCTATATAGCAATAGTTCTGAATTTTTTTGCTCTCAATTCGTATGAAAGCCAAAATTTTTGTAACCTTCCACAGGGTTGCAGCTGAACTTTCATTCCTTAATAATTGAAATATGCTACAAAAAAGCTGCTTTTAATTTGGAACATTTTGAAATTAATTTTTATTTATGTATTTATTCATTCATTCATTTTTGGTAGAGACAGGGTCTCACTATGTTGTCCAGGCTGGTCTTAAACTCCTAGCCTCAAGTGATGATTTGTATTTTATTTATCACAGAAGCATCTACCTATATTTAAATAACACAAAAAGTACATATATTTGAATCAGATATTTTGTCCCTTCCAACTACAAATACTATGAATATTGATTTATGAACCTTTTACAAGAAGCACAGGGCTTTTTTTTTTTTTTTTTTTTTTGAGTTGGAGTCTCACTCTGTCACCCAGACTGGAGTGCAGTGGCCGCCCCCGGCCACCGCAGCCTCGACCTGCTGGGCTCCGGCGATCCTTCCGCCTCAGCCTTCCAAGTAGCTGGAACTACAGGTGCACGCTACCACGCCCGGCTAGTTTTTGATTTATTGTAGAGATGAGGTCTCACCAAGTTGCGCAGGCAGGTTGCAAACCCACGGGCTCAGGCAATCCACTCACCTCAGCTTCCCAAGGCGCGGGATTACAGGCTGAGCCACCGAGCCCAGCTAGCACAAGGCTTTTAACATGAGTCTACATTGCACAGGTTAAGAAGCACTGTATTGTTCTATAAGTTCTATAGCATCTCAGAAGAAATATCCACCAAGAATTTTTCTTTCTAAGGGACATGAGACTTTTCCAAGAGGAATAGAGGTACATACACCCTTACCCAAAAGAGACAGAAGCAAGGAATGTGGGTTAAGGTAGGATCAGAATCAGGAGTAGGGTGTTAGTTCTTTGAAAAAACCACCACAGATGATGCTGAAAGATCCCATAACCTCTTCATGTCATTCAAAACTGCTGTTAGACTCTGTAGCTTTATTACTGTTACAGTTATTATGCTTGTTTTGTTAATACATGTGTTCATAGGTTTCAGTTTTTCTTCAAGTACACATTGGTGGTATCTTTTGGGTGAGGAAAGAGATTAGATTAAGTTAGTTTAGATATAGAATGAGCTTTTATAGGCCCATCTCCCCTACCTCCAACTCCCTGAATCTGTTCTGATCACTACCCCTTCCTTCATGTAGTATTTTCACTAAAACATTGAAGGGCATTGATAAACATTACCTGCTACCCCCACCCAATAAAACTCTCTCTTTTAACAGAGTTAAGATGCATTAAGCATTCTGTGGTTTCAAAGTCAAATAATTCTAACCAATGTCAGGTAGAGGTCTAACCAATGTCAGGTAGAGAGAGAGAGAAAAAGGAAGAAAGTAAGGAGATAATCCCAAGGCCTTCACTTGCCCTCTGGAGTGAGGGGAAATGGAAGTGGGAATGCCCAGCATTCTTGCCACCAAATCCAGAAGGGCAGCACCCCTGAAAATCAAGTGGAGATGATGAGAAACATTTCAACATATAAATCAAGCTGGAACAGGTACTGGAATACTCTAGGAGTCAAATAGCATTCAGTCCACTCATCAGAGTTATTCTTTATGACTCAAAGGTTTATGGTTTCAAGTGAGCACTACAAAGCTTGTGATCCCCTATCCAAGTCTTTTTTACTAGATTTCTACTCCATCCCTCCATCCATCCCTTCCTTTCTTCCCTCTTGCCATATGCCCTTCAGATTCACACTAGAAGAATATTCCAAGGACCATGAACCAACTAACCTACCAAGGACTCCAGGGTGAAGGCAGACTTTGCAATGGGTGCCGTCTGGGGAGACGGTGGACATGTGTAGACGCTGTTCCACAGAACTAATGCCAGCTCACCCAGGAAAGTTATAAGATGATTAGGAATGGGGGTGTGGGGAGGGGAAAGCCCCGGTCTGGGTTTATAATTGAGGTGAAACACTTAGAGGTTGCACAATAATAAACAAAAGAGGGGGTGATGAATGAGATGGTGCCTCAAGCAAGAGAGAGAGGATTTTTAGGCTCTTTTGGGGCACAGAGCCAGGATAGGCAACTCAGCCTTTTCTCCACCCTGAAAAAAAACCTGAAAGTAAGAATGTGCAGCTGTCTCCCAATCCTTTGATAAAGGCCAGCACCCTGGAGTCATTCGGAGTGACCCAGTCCTGAGCCTCTGGGCTGGCCAGCACCACTGCATAACAAGGGAAATTATATGAAATGCACGTTTTGCTTCCCATGTTATAATTTCACTTAGGAGCTTCTGTAGCTTGGCAGAAACTGTGAACCCAAAGCTTTGGGGAGTGGACACATGAGAATTTTCTGCCTCAATCTCTTACAGTTTCTTGGGCTCCTGCCACAGTACTGGTATTTGATTTAGAGACCTAAGAGGGAAATCAGTCCCACGTGGGTAGATAACAAAACACTCTCCACCTTGGACTCACGGAGTGGAATTTGAATCTGAAGCCAAAACTCCTATCTTTGCCTGTTTCGCTAATTACATAAATTTCCTTGCTAGATTCTGCAGCTGTTTATATGAATAGAGCTCTAGTTCCCAGAGTGGTACCTCTCAACCCAGGGACTCAGGGCACTCATGCCTGGGCTGGAACCCACACTCGAGCGTTAGTATCTACCATTTCTGTTGAGTACATTAAAGAACCCTGGGTTTTACTTCATTCTTTCATAAAATGAAGCTAAACAACTGTCCTATGATGTAGAAGTGCCAACGAAAAATGAGAAAAAGAGAGAGAAGTGTATGTGTGTGTTGGTTGTGAATATTAACTCTAGCAATAAAGATTACTGAGAAGTCTTGTTGAGAGGGCACTAGAGGAAAAGCAGGGCTAAGTCTGGAGGAAAGTTTACACGCTTCACCTTAAATTGTTCCAGATTTCACTATAAGAAAGATCACCAAGCTTCACAGATATCCCAAGATACTCTTTGGCCTGGGGAAGAACAACCAGATATCAGAACCTCATCACCCTTGTCTGGCCACAACTTTTACCTTTGCTTTCATAGGAAATAAGGAAGTTAGGGTAGAGATACAGTTGAATTAACCATGAGTTGTTTTTTTTTAAATTTCCAAATCACAAATTATTCCAACACTACTGTTTCTAGATTAAAGTAGAACCAGGTTACTCCATGAAGATCAAATGCATTGTAAAATATTGTTTTATTTTGTTTATTATGCAGGAAGATGAACTAGTTTGATTAAATGTGGCTCCCATAAATAAGTACCATACTTAACAAAAGTTAAATTCACAATTAGCCCCTCTTGATGACTTGGAGTAACTGGGCAGAGCCCCCTGATATGGTTAAAAATATAAAGGACTTTTTATGTGACACTCAGATGAACCAATAAAAATGTGACCTTTAGGCATGTATAAAAAAAGACATCTTGGGTTTCTCTCAGTGAAATATTTGGAGGCTTTAAAATTTTAAACAAAGCCCAGCTGGTTTGTACGCACAAGTTCCAAACCCTGAAATATTCCCATGATATCTAGTTTCAAAGAATTCTACTACAGTAAACTAGTGAGTAAACTAAACAAGAGAAATCTTCTCTTTTGAAATGTACTTTTTTAAAAAGCATTATATGCGACTAATAAAAATTGAGAGGAAAAATGTAAATTGGTCTGGTGGAGAATGAAAAGCAATATTATGACTCCAAATGCAATAAAAATGATAAAAAACTAAGTTTCTATTCAGCATGGGGAAAGCATATTAGAATCTCCAAAGATTTTACATTTAGACAGAATTTAAATATAGCCACATTGTAAGCACTTAAATTCTAGAGCTCAGGATTGTGTTTTTGAAGACTTTCCCCCTTTAGATTACTGCCCCTGGCAATATATTTATTATTTTTGTGAGGTGACAGACTGTTTAAGCTTCTTCCCTCAGTCAGTTTAGATTAAGTTCAGTTAGGCTATGCTTTGGAAACTGGTAAACAGCTATGTGGTGATTGCCGTTGACTTCTTATTTTTGAAATGCTGAATTACCCTTAATCACTGCCCCTTTGTTTGTTCTGTGTGGGTTTTTTTGTTTGTTTGTTTGTTTGTTTTTAATTATTCTGCTTATTCTTATTGTCCCCTCTGGAGCTAATTATTAGCAGGCTCTCTCTTGCAAAAGCACATGTTCTCTGTGGTGAATGTTCTTCTGTTCTTTCGCCTTTCAAGGCTCAATTTCACTTTTTACTCTTATACTCTCTCTATCCCCACCTCCTCAAATTGCTTGCATTTTTTTTTCTTTTTACCATCAAAAATACTTTGAGTTCTCAATGTCTTAGAAAGTTTCAGACTTGATCCTTTATACCAAAAAAGGAGAAAAGATAGTTTAATTGGGTAACTGGTTTTGATTTGTGAGTTGCGGTGTGAAGACGTAGGCATCCTGACTCTTAGGATATAGGTAATTAAGTTTGCAAGGTCAGCACGACATGCATGACAAGTTCCAAAGAGATTCTGGCAAATCGGGTTCAAGGTTCTGCGTGAACCCCATCCTCACAATTGTTTACATTTCCTGTCTAGGAATCAGATTCACTACAGTTAATCCTGGAATTTTACTCAAGCCTTCATACCTGAAAAACAAATTATTCTTTCACAAAGGTAATAGGATGCAGCTATCCTTTCTATCCTGGATATATTCTAGGAAAACAGACATTGACTTCAGAGGTTTCCACTTTCAAAGGGGCAGAGCAAAAGGCTAATTGTCTGGGCATACCTAATAGTTATTAGGTACTGGCTGGATTATTCCTGGTGATGCTCTGAACAAGCCTTTCACCTAAACTGTGGACATTCTCTTGAGCCAGATCAGATCCAAGGACACTTGGACTCTTCATAACCTTTCGTTCTAGAGTTTATAAATGTGAGAACCACCCTTTCCTCCTCCTAAGCAACAGCTATGATTACGCCCTGGAAGGGATGGGAAGTGTATGAATACATAGCTCACCAATGACCCAAGAGTCAGAATTTCCAAGAGAAAATACGTGATGAGAAGATTTCTCTAGGCTTTGGTGGGAAGGAAGAGAAGAGTTTTCCTCAAGGCGTCTCACATGGCAGAACAATGTAAGGCAAATTTAGAGCTAATATATAAAAAGCATCTGCTGCATCCAGCAACATACTCTAACCTTGTAACCTTGTAATCATTTGGCACAGCGGGAAGAAATTCAGAACAAAACAGAACTATGTACTCAATATCCTTTGTATGACTGTAACTTGAATTTAGGGGCATGGCATTTTAACCATCATATCGATGATAGAAAATTCCCAGAAGACAGAGCTTAAATTAAGGATTGGGACACTTGGTATACACTTCGTAATGTAGTAATTAAGCTAACTTTCCAATAGAAAAGAATAGCACTATATCTTAAAGATGATTAATTTGGGTTTTTTTCTTTTTTTTTTTTAAGATAGTTAATTTTTAATACTGTAGCCACGTCTTTGCAGGTTGCTGGGTTGATGCTCCTTGCTGATTAAGCAAAGCAACAAGGAAAAAAATTATCACACACTTTTCCCAATTTTAAAAGTCAGAAAAGAAGGGATGCTATATTCAGAATAAATCTAGAGAGCATGTTACACGCTTCACCTTAAATTGTTCCAGATTTCACTATAAGAAAGATCACCAAGAATAAATCTAGAGAGCATATCCTAAAAATGTCAGGACTCAGAATGAAAAATGAAATAAAACTAGTCTCCAGTTCATCTATTTAAAAATATTTCACTCTTGTAAAACAAAAACTAATTAGAAAGCTTCTCATTTTATGGGCTTTTGGCTCTCATTGAATATATTCAGTTAAAGTTACTACCGACCTGCCACCCTGGGTTCCTCATGTGAACTATTAAATAAAATCTTTATTGCATTTTCATCAATAAGTAATATTTACCAAGAGACTTCAGATTTGGAGCTAATTCCAAATTAGCAAGATTTTTAACAGTCATGATGAGGGCCCTCCAATTACATGTTAGTATCGCAAACAATATTATTTAAAAATATATGGGAACTTATAAAACAAATATTAGAATATTTACATTTAATTTAACCAAAAACATTTACCTCAATATTTTATTAGTGAACTTTCTAAGGCATTGAAAATATCTAATTTGGTGAGCATGCTTTTTTATAAAATATAAATAGATTTAAATTAGCCTTTTAGTCACAAAAAAGTTACAAACTAAAACATTTATTATAATTATGGTATTTAAAATTCTAAGACTAAAAATGTTGATGTCCAGCCACATAGTCCCTTTTCTTTTTGTTTGCTTTTTGGTGGAGGTAGTTTTGTCATGTGCTGACCATATAAAACCTACAGGCACCAGGATATTCACTGAAGCAGGGGAATAGCAGTAAGGAACAGGATACATGATAAATGTCTATCAACAGAAGACCACTTCAATAATTCAGATATAGCCATATAACAGAATTCTCTGCAAACTTTTGCTCCCGTAGTCCAAGCTACTTTGGAGGCCGGGACAGGAGGATCAAGAAATTTGATACACTTATAAACTGACATGGAAGAATAGTTTGTATAGAGATTAGTGAAGAATAAAGGGTGTGTTTATATACATATATATACACACTGAAAGAGAATACATAGAATATACTAGTAGTATATAGAAAATGAATTGAATGGTCACACTAACTACCTCAATAGATGGAGGTGTTTCACTTTGAGTTTTTTCAATTTTACACTATTTGACTTTTAAAAGCATGCATATTATCGCATTTATACATTTCTTACATTTGCATAAAAACAATGATTGATGTAATAGGGTTCCCTTATCCACATATCAAAATACTGATGGTGCTTACTTCAATGGAAGATCGATTTGTCTATTTTTTCTTCCTTTTCTGTATTATCTATTTTTCTACATGAAATATGTGTGACTATGAAATAAAGAATTAAGTTAAAAAATGTTAAAGCAAAGCCGGGCTCAGTGGCTCAGCCTGTAATCCTGCGCCTTGGGAGGCTGAGTGAGTGGATTGCCTGAGCCCGCGGGTTCGAGACCCGCCTGGGCAACTTGGCGAGACCGCATCTCTACAATAAATCAAAAAATCAGCCGGGCATGGTAGCGCGCACCTGTAGTTCCAGCTACTTGGAGGGCTGAGGTGGAAGGATCGCCGGAGCCCAGCAGGTGGAGGCTGCAGTGGCCGGGAGCGTGCCATAGCCCTCCAGCCTGGGTGACAGAATGAGACTCCAACTCAAAAAAAAAAAAAGTTAAAGCAGAGAACAGAGCATTTCCAGGAGAGGGGAAATGTGCAGAAGCAACATGGTGGGAAAGAACATATCTTATGTGTAGTGGTGAAAAGAGTTACCAGGCTTTATTAAGTTAATACGCTTAAAATGAGTTCTAACCAATTAATTCCTCACGGCAAAAATGGCAGCAACTTCAGATAATTAAGAAGTCCCAGGTGTTTGCATATGCCTATTTCTTAAGCATCATGAAAAGACAGCATGCTTTCATATTAAAGATCACAGTCAGATTTTTAAAAACTGATATTTGACTGGGAATAGTTCAACTTCCTAATAGTTGCCTCAATAGTCCACGGAAATTAAAACCATTGCTTCATTTACTGAGAATAATCCGTAACTCACCAAACAAAGACGCTTTAATTAAAGCTTATTGGAAATACCACTGAAACGAATCAAATATGTTGAGTCATTTCTTTTGCTTATATATTTATAAACTCAGAATTACTGCATTCTACCCAAAAAGTTTGCAGATGAGCCCAAAAGAATGATTTGTATCTGCCAAGGAAAGCACACAGACTTGTCAACCTCAGTTAGTGATGATTAGCTGGTATCTTTTATGCCATTTCAGAATACTTCTTATGTACCAGGGTATGTAAATTTGGATTATCTGGCACTGTTGCCACTTTTTGAAGGGTCTAGGACATCTCTGAAGGATCAGCATCTGCCCCACAAAGCATACCTCAGACTCAAACACAGTCCCTCACTCAAAGCACCACTGAGACTATGGTAAACCTGAAGGAAACGTTCCTGTTGTTCCATTAATATTTTTTAAAACTACAAAAAATGGACAGTCCACAATATCACACAGGAATAGACACAAGACAGTCATGTTTTTCTGGGATAGAATAAACCTCCAAAAATGTGTCTCTGCAAGAACAGGTCTGAATGCACTAGCATTTATTCATAACATACACACATTAGGCAACCCTACCGCTTTGTTTTCTTGCTCTTTTAAAATAAAGACAATAAATGCCAATACCATACAATTTAGGCCAGGCCCCGTGGCTCACGTCTGTAACCCCAGCCCCTTTGGAGGCTAAGGGGGAGGATCACTTGAGGTCAGGAGTTTGAGACCAGCCTGGAAAAAAAAAGGAAAAATAATTTAAGATACGTTATGATAAACAATAAAAAGTAAATGTTCCCTTAACTGCTGTCTTTCAGTCACCCAAATTTTCTTTAGATAGTTTTTATTTATACTCTTAAAACTTTGATACATTTAAAAAACAAAGAATAGGCTGGGACCAACTTTGTTTCCAGATATTTCCAATATCTCAACCCTAGGCATTAAATAATCATCCATCTTTCCCTCCCCTGATATGTAGTGCTATATTCAGTAAAATCTAAATTTCTCTATTTGAGTCCATTTCTAGATGTACTATTCAGTTCAACTGATTTGAAAGTACAGATAATGTTTAAGTATACACCTAGACTCCAGAGCCAGTATCCACTGGGTTTGAATCTCAGTCCTACTGTTTACTGGCTGTGTGTCCCAGTTGTTTAAATTCTGTCTAATTTTCTCATCTAAAAAATGGGGATATTAAGAATCACAAGATTATTGTGAGGACTAAACTATGTAACAGATGAAAACCCTCAGAAAGCACATGACATCAATAGCACCAAACATATATTAATGATCATTATGCTTAAAACATACTGTTGGTATTTTTATTGGTATATTTTTAAATTGGCAGATTAAGGAAGAACTAGCATCTGGAAATACTGAGTCTTCCTATGTAAGCATCATGTGTTTTTTTTTTAATGTATTTGAGTCTTCTTTGTGTGTGTGTGTGTGTGTGTGTGTGTGTAAGTTTTTGAGTCCACTTTCTTCAAACATCTGCCCACAGATCTTTATCCATGTTTTATAAGGATTCACACTCGCCTCTCTGTAATTCATCTTCCACCGATATTTCATCATCATATGGTTCCAATTCCTGTGATTCCTGGTTATTACTCCCAGCTACCCCGCTTCATCTGTGGGTATCTCTTGTCTAAGACACTTAACTGAAGACCTTGACTACAACCTGCCCCCAACAGAATGTACAAGTTGTTGTATTTCTTTAAAACATTTGATCTTCAAAACTACTTATAAAGGCTCATATATTTTTAAGGGTTGTATTTTCTCTGGTGAAAGAAGTTCTCTGTTGAAGTGTTTTTCTGGATGTGGTGACTGAGTTTGTAGAAAGCATCTTGAGAAATCAGACCCTTCAATAAGATTTTATGCTTGAACCCTTTATCTGAGTTTTTGTTTCATGCACATTAAACTGTTGCTGAAAAGCATGGGTCCTTTAAAGTTCAGGGGGAAAGTGTTTGCAAAGATCTAAGACTGAGTTAAAAACAAAGCTATAGCCAGAGGCCTGGTTTCCTTCGAAGGAAGGAGTCCCCTACTAATCTGTCATGCTTCTGTCTAAGAGGATATTAAAGCCATCCCAGGCTCCTGTGTTTACAGCCAGTCATGTGTCTCACAATCCTTGTCTGTATCCAGGGAGTCACATGATCAGGGTTACACACCGTGGCGTGTCCATAGTTCCTTGTTAAGGGCAATAGAGTAATTAGAGCATTGACGATAAAGGAAAAAAGAGAGACAATAAAATCTTTATTATTAGTTACCATCTCCAAATCACAGACTACCGTAATTAGGAGAAAAAAAATACACCTTTAAAGGAAAGATTGGGCCTACTGGTCAAGCTGTTATTCTCTGTTGGTTCTCTTTAGTTGTGACTCCTTGATTACATTAAAGGAGAGATAAATTTAAAAAAAAAAAAAACATGCTTTAAATGTTTTTTCTAATTTTAAAAAAAGGTTGTTAAAAATAGATTTGATAGACACAAAGAACTGAGTATCACATGGTCTCACTTAAAAGCGGACCTTGAACAATTATCATAATACTATAAGAAAAGGATTGGCAGTAGCGGGAAACTGCCAGGGGAGAGGGGGTGGGATTGGCAGTAGTGGGAATCTTTAGGCAAGGGCGGGGAGGGGGCAGAGGACGCACCTCATCAACAAGGGTGCATACACAATGAACATTTGTATACCTTACCCTGAATTGTACCCCACATCTTTACAATAAAATAAAAAATAGATGCAATATGAGAAGTCATGGACCCTCCCCCGACCCAACCCATAGAATTGTCTTTCCTCACAGTTTCTTTTGAGCTACCTAAGAGTCTGGGCTGGGGAAATATATGTCACTACTCACAGACATACATCTATACATCCCAAATGACATTCAGGTGGTGTTGGTTTTACAGGCAATATACAATATACATTTGTCCTCAGAGACAAATGGCTGCTTTAGTACCAGTCCAGTGCTGACCAATCTTGGGAAATGCCTATTATATCCTTGGGAAGAGTTCTTTAAACAAGTATGTGTGGTTACCAGCAGAATGAAGTCTCACTTTTGGATTATGAGAGTCATTTACTTAGACAAGTCCTGCCAAACCAAGTGCAAGGAAGAGGCCTAATGTTCATAGAGCCTTTTGTCTCACAATCACCTGTTGTATTCCAGCCCCAGTTCAGTGGGGATTGAAGTTTGTTTATAATTAATTCCTTCTGATGTCCAGAAGTCCTTCCAACTGGTGATAAGGCTAGGCAAGTATATAGGAACTCTTCGCCTTTCGGAGGATGGAGGAAAGACAGCGTGAGAAATATTAATGTTGTTCACGCTTGGCCAGGAAGAGATGGGCCTGGATAGAGTCAGAAAGAAGAACCTTGATCAGACTGTAGACCAAGGTAAGGATTAGATGGAGAAAGGACAAATATTAGCTTCTCATGAGCTGATAATGAGCAGGGCATTGCCTCAAAAAAGGGCTAGGGAGCAACAAAAGACATTGAATCAGATAGTTTGTCCCGGGGAAAAAGACTGTTTCAGAGCAAGTTCTGGGAGTAGGAAATGAGATTTTTAATACTCAGAATATAATGAGGCAGCAGAGTAGGTCTTTTAAAATCTTGGAGAAATTAAATGAAAAGAATAGGGCTCACATACGAGCAAGGAGCTAGGAAAAAGAACTTGATTTTGAAGTGGGATTTGAACTAGGAATTGCAAACAGAGGAGCTCTGAAGGTTTGCTTGAATTAAGTTTTGTCAGGATAATAGCATTGAGATTGTGCCTTCTGCATTTTGAATCTGCTGAGACATTTCCAATCAGAATCATAAAAATATTATCCCCCCATTACTGGCCAACTGGGTGTTTGCTATCAAGGAAATGCCTAGAATGAGAAATGGGAGCATGTAGCCTAAATGATTCATGTTAGGCCTTTAGAAAAAACCTATGTAAGCCTGCAAATGTTACGGAGGAAGAAATTCCAGCATGCCTATGCCCTCCTTGTGTAAAACACACAGACACAGACACACACACACACACACACAGAAGATTTAGTTGTTGAAGTTTTCCCACCAGGCATTTCTTCGCTGCTAGTGGCCTAGAAATCAAAATTGCATATGCCGTACCCTGAGACCCTCCCTTTCTCAATCATAGAGGATGCAGGTGAGCACTGTTCAAATATTAGTAGTTACAGTAGTTACCTGCCTATCATCTAGTTAATTTTCAGGTACGGACCCCCTGCTTCTCCTTAACTGTGGAAAATGCAGATTCGCATTGTCAAGAGTCAGCCTCAAGGTCTGGAAATCAATATGAAAAAACTTCCTTTTCCAACTTGGAGATTTCAAATTAGTAAGAGAAGGACTAAAAGCTACTAAGATAGAACAGTTAGGTCTCCAAAGCTGTTAATACAGAGAAGCACTGAATTCATTTTGAGAAGGGGCAAAAGAAATCCACACATACTAATTTAGGGAAGTTGGCTGGCACCTCATTTATCATTCTTCAGTTTTCTACTGGAGATTTATTTGGGTCAGAGTTTTTGGGTTAGATCCCTCACTCCCCCAGGAGACTGGCAGTGTTATTTAGAAACTCAGTTCTGAGGAAGAATCCAAATACAACAACTATGTTCAGTTTCTCTGATAGCTTAGTAAGGAATTTTTTTTTTCTTTTTTTTACTGTTACTTGGTTCCTAGATACAGGTATGCAATTCATCACACCAGGCAACCAGGCAAGTGAAGAAAAAATATATAAATTGTGAGCTGACTGATTCACTTTTAACACTGTTTGGAGCATGCTGATAAAAGCTTTTGTCTTCTTCTTGCCTAAATTTAGATTGATAGTCCTAGGAAGATTTCAAATGTATACTATATGAATCAGCATTCCTTCATTCTTTCTAAATTCCATACAGATTTCAAAGTATTATTTAGGAGCAAAGCTCTATCAGGGCCCAGTCAAGTCAAAACTAACCAGGAATGGGCCAGGTGCACTATAATCCCAGTACTTTGGGATTGGGCCCACTTGAGCCCAGGAGTTTGAGACCAACCTGTACAACATAGTGAGACCTTGTCTCCACAAAAAATTAAAAAACTAGCCAGACATGGTGGTGTGTACCTGTAGTCCCAGCTATTGGGAGGCTGGGGCGGAAGGATTGCCTCAGCCCAGAAGGTCAGGGTTGCAATGAGTCATGGTCATGCCACTGTACTCCAGCCTGAGTGATGAAGTGAGACCTCCAACAGTCCTTTGGCTTCTAGATTCAGTTTTCTGGTTTGTTTTTCTCTCTGGTTCTCTGTGCTGAGGAATATTATAAACCCTTCCATAACCCTATCTTGGACTTTATCCTTCCAATTTTAAACATTCTGCTAGCACAAGCAAATAGTGATAATGGCAATTTTTTTAAAACATAGAACTAGCCAGGCTCGCTTTGGGAGGCCAGGGTGAGTGAATTGCCTGAGCCTGTGGATTCAAGACCAGCCCAGGCAACTTGGCGAGACCTTGTCTTTACAATAAATAAAAAATTAGCTGTGGGTGGTAGCATGCACCTGTAGTTCCAGCTACTTGGAAGGCTGAGGCACAAGGATAGCCTGAGCCCAGCAGGTCGACGCTGGGGTGGGCGTGAGCATGCCACTGCACTCCAACCTGGGCGACAGAGTGAGACTCCAACTCAAAAAAACAAAACTAAAAGACAAAACTAAACATAGAACTGGTGTAAATATGGAAGGCTTAGATACCATGTGATAAGAATACAGTCAATATTAACTTGGAAAGTGAATGCTCTTTTATAGAATCAAATTACTATGGTTGTTGCTATCATTATTACCATTATTATTAATATTTGGCTTTGATAATGTGAAAGGGAGGAAATAGGACAGATTTGGGGATTATTTTTAATAACTTATAAATTTAGATACTAAAAAGTTAGTGGTTATTACTTTCAGTATCACTGGTTCACTGGTTCTGGAACTTTCCAATAATAACACTACTACAGAGGATAAGTAGTACTGATTAAAAGAGAAGGAGGCCTTTTAAGACATGAGTAAAATAGCAGTGTAATATAGCTACCACTATAAGTATTACAGTGTATTTTGAGAACCTGTGACATATAAGTTTTGAGGCACAATAATACATACCCATTAACTTATCACCCAACTGAAGACCTAGAATATTCTCTTTCCTATTAAAGCTTCCCATGTGGTCTTCTCTTGCCCCAGAGGAAATCACAATCCCGAATTTTGAATTTATCTTTTCCTTCATATTTTATTAATTTTTTATTACACAATAATTTTTAATTTTGATATTTCCCTCAACACTGTTTCAGAGATTTCTCCCTGTTGTTGCATGTAGCAGTGGCTCATTTATATTCACTGCTGTTGTAGCCTTCCACAGTGTAAATATACCATTTTTAGAAATCTGCTCTTCGGTTGATGGACACTTGGATTATTTCTAGTTTTTCCTAATACAATGAGGCTGTAGACATTCTTGAGAATATTGGATGCACATGTGCAAGAGCTTCTCTAGAGTAATCCCTTATAGAAGAATTGCTGGGTTATAGCATAGTGTTCAACTTTAAAATGAATGTAAACTTGTTTTCTTAAGAGGATGTCCCAGTATATTTTTCTACCAGAAATATATGAGTTATCATTGAGAACTTGGCGTTTTAAATTTTAAATCTAGTATATGCAAAATGGCAGCTAATTATGGTGTATATTTGCATTTTCCAGATTACTAATGAGTTTTGACCATTTTTGCCATATGTTTGTTCACTGTTCGTTTTCCATACCTGCTCACATCTTTTGTCTTTTTTATGCATTTCTGTTGTTTTACTTATTAATGATTTTGTTTTGCTTTCTTTGAGTTTATTATTTTGTGCTTTTTCTAAGCTGGGTGCATCATTAATTTCCAGCTTTTCTTCTTTACTAATATAAGTAATCAAGTTTATATATTTCATCAAATACTAGCTTCCACTATATCTCATGTGTTTAAATAAGTAAAACTTTCATTATCATTCAGTATTCTAACTTCTAAGTATAATTTCTTCTCAAATCATGAGATATGTAGTTTTTCAAATTATAAGTTAAAGTGTCTATCATTTATAAATATTTTGTTGTTTTTGATATTCTATTTAATTGCATTTTGGTCGCAGAATGTGGCTGTTCTAGTTATCTATCTTTGCATAACAAGCCATGTAAAAACACTGTCTTAAAACAATAACAATCAGTTATTTTGCTCATAGATCTGACAGTTGACTGAACACGACTAGGTAGTTTCTCCTTAGGGTCTGTATTAGTTAGGATTCTCCAGAGAAACAGCCAATAGGATAGATGGAGAGAGAGAGAGAAAGGGAGAAGAGAGGGAACTTATTAGGGGAATTGGTTTGCATAATTATGGAGACGGAGAAGTCCCACAACACACCATCTGCAAGCTGGAGAACCAAGGAAGCTGGTAGCATGACTCAGTTCTTCAAAGGCCTGAGAACCAGAGGAGCTGATGGTGGTAACTCTTAGTTCAAGGCAAAGGGCTGAGATCCTGAGGGGCTGCTGGGTAAGTCTCAGGATCCATAGATAAGAGAACCTGGAGTTTTAAAGTCCACAGGCAGAAGAAAATGGGTGCCCTAGCTCCAAAAAAGAGAGCAAAATTGCCTTCCTCTGCCTTTTGTTCTATCTGGGTCCTCAACTGATTAGATGGTGCCCCCCTCCCCAAACTGATTGAGAGCAGATCTTTCTTACTCAGTCTACTGATCCAAATGTCAATCTCTTCCAGACATACTCTAGAATTGAGCCTTTGTCAGCTATTTAGGTATCCCTTAGCCCAGTCAAGTTGATGCCTAAAATTAACCTTCACAGGGTCTCTAGGCAGCTGTAGTTAGATGACAGCTGGAACTAGGATCTTTCAAAGGCTTTTCCATTCACCTGGGCCTGATCTGGGAGAACTTAAACCACTCTGGGCTGAAACAGCTGGAGCTCCTCTGGCCTTTCTCTTACTCTGTGGCCTTTCTATATGGTTTCTCAGCATCAGAGCCTCAGAGCAATCAAAATTCTTATATGGTTGCCAAAAAGACTCCAGAGTGATTGTCCCAAGTCAAGCTCACTGAGGCTACATAACCTTTTCTGAAGTAAAGCAAAATCACTTATACCACATTCTGTTCATTGAAGGTCACAGAGGACCACCTGGGTTCAGGGACATTGATTCCACTTCACATTGACAAGAGGATTGTCAAAGATTTTATGGATCTGTTTTGAAACCACCAGAGTGATTGATATGATATCACCTATTTAAAATTTGTTGAGATTTGCTTTATGGCTTAGTATATGGTCAGTACTTTGGTTTGTTTGTTCTCAATATTGTAGCATTGAAAATGTGTATATTCGAATTGATGGGTACAGTTATTTGTACATGATCATTACAACTTTTCTATTGGACTTTATTTTGTCTGCTGAACCTAAAATTGAGAGGTCTATTGAAATCTCTTACCAACATGACATTTGTTAATTTCTCCCTCTAATTCTACCAATTTTTGCTTGTAAATATTGAGATTATTTTGATAAAGGCACACAGGTTCAGAATAGTTTCGGTTTCCTTGTTAACTGAACTTTTTTTTTTTTTGAGTTGGAGTCTCACTCTGTCGCCCAGACTGGAGTGCAGTGGCCGCTCCCAGCCACCGCAGCCTCGACTTGCTGGGCTCCAGTGATCCTTCTGCCTCAGCCTTCCAAGTAGCTGGAACTACAGGCGCGCACTACCACGCCCTGCTAATTTTTTGATTTATTGTAGAGACGAAGTCTCACCAAGTTGCCCAAGCGGGTCTCCAACCCGCGGGCTCAGGCAATCCACTCACCTTAGCTTCCCAAGGCGCGGGACTACAGGCTGAGCCACCGAGCCCGGCTTAACTGAACTTTTTAATGTTGTGTAGTAACCCTCTTTATCACTTATAGTCCGCTTTGAGTTAAAACCTTTTATTTCTGATAGCTATATAGATATCATAATTTTCCCTTTCTTTGTACTTCCCTTAGTATTTATCTTTTTTCTGTCCTTTTGCTTTTAACCTTTCTATACCATAATGTTCCTAATGTAGCAATATGTAAACAATATATAGCTAGATTTTTAATTTTAATTTTTATTGGGGATTCAGACATCTGGAGAATTCAGTTATGAAATTTAACGGGCTCTTCTAATCTTGCGTTTTGATTTTGCCTTTTACATGTTTGTTTTGTTAACCCATCAGAAAGCTCACACCACCAGTAAGGAGATATTTGTTTGGCAACAAAATATCTGTTGGAGTGAGATCGGATCTAGTCATTTACTGATAAATCTTCAAACATCATTCTTTCACAATTGATGTTTCTTGTTGCCAGGTCTACTTTTTTTTCTTTTGAGTTGGAGTTTCACTCCATCACCCTGCCCAGGCTGGAGTGCAGTGGCATCCTCATGGCTACCCCAGCATCGACCTGCTGGGCTCCAGCGATCCTTCCACCTCAGCCTTCCAAGTAGCCAGAACTACAGGCATGTGCTACCACGGCGGCTACTTTTTTAAAATTTATTGTAGAGATGAGGTCTCACCAAGTTGCCTGGGCTGGTCTCGAACTCATGGGCTCAGGCAATCCACTAGCCTCAGCCTCCCAAAGTGCTGGGATTACAGGCTGAGCCACTGAGCCTGGCCTACTTTTTAAAATGTATAATTACATTAGCTGGCGTGGAGGCACGCTCCTGCAGTCCCAGCTACTCAGGATTCTGAGGCAGAAGGATTACCTGAGCCCAGAAGGCTGAAACTGCCATGAGCTATGATCCTGCCACTGCACTGCAGCCTGTGCCATAGAGTATAACCCTGACTCAAAGCAAAAAAAAAAAAAAAAACCCTACAAATATCAAACAAGATTCAAAGGTCTTACTTGTTATTTTCAATTACTAAAGTAGTTTACTTGAATAGTTTTTCCTACACGGTTTGACACTAGAAATGCTAAGACACAAATTCAATTTACAAAACAAGGTCATTTAAAGCATGAGATTACGGCCAGACTCAGTGGCTCAGCCTGTAATTCCACGCTTTGGGAGGCTGAGGTGAGTGGATTGCCTGGGCCCACGGGTTCGAGACCAGCCTGGGCAACTTGGCGAGACCTCATCTCTACAATAAATTAAAAAATTAGCCGGGCATGGTGGCGCGTGCCTGAAGTTCCAGCTACTTGGAAGGCTGAGGCGGAAGGATTGCCGGAGCCCAACAGGTTGAGGCTGCGGTGGCTGGGAGCATGCCACACTGCACTCCAGCCTGGGTGACAGAGTGAGACTCCAACTCAAAAAATATATATACATTTCTATAATAAATGACAAATGGTCAATATCCCTAATACATAATACTTATAGATCAATAAGAAAAAAACAGAGTGTTTCATAAGAAACAAAACTAAGCCGGGCTCGGTGGCTCAGCCTGTAATCCTGCACCTTTGGGAAGCCAAGGTGAGAGGATTGCTTGAGTCCAGGAGTTCGAGACCAGCCTAGGCAACATAGGGAGACCTCAGCTCTACAAAAAAAAAAAAAAAGCTGAATGTGGTGGCATGTGTCTGTAGTCCCAGCTACTCAAGAGGCTGAAGAGGTAAGATCGCCTGAGCCCAGGAGATCGAGGCTGCGGTGAGCCATGAACTGCAATGCAGCCTGGGCAACAGAGT
>CAUYQG010057853.1:0-18558 GCA_963574415.1 Tarsius wallacei
ATATAATCAGGGGAAAATGGTTTTTCTCTTTTTTTTGGGTTGGAGTCTCCCTCTGTCACCCAGACTGGAGTGCAGTGGCCACTCCCGGCCACTGCAGCCTCAACCTGCTGGGCTCCGGCAATCCTTCCGCCTCAGCCTTCCAAGTAGCTGGAACTATAGGCGCGCGCTACCATGCCCAGCTAATTTTTGATTTATTGTAAAGATGAGGTCTCGCCAAGTTGCCCAAGTGGGTCTCGAACCCGCGGGCTCAGGCAATCCACTCACCTCGGCCTCCCAAAGCGCTGGGATTACAGGCTGAGCCACTGAGCCCGGCTGGAAAATGCTTTTTCAATAGACGGGTTTCTTGATATAATCCACTCAGATTATGAGTGAAACTGAGATCCAGCTAACATTTGGAATATTATACCTAGTAATTATACAAAAGTACAGAGTCACCACAAAATAATCCCAAAGAGAATCCCAACCTAAAAATTTTAAGACAAATTTCAAAATGTTGAAATGCAGACAAATTCTCAATATTATCTTTACAATTTTCCAGTAAGGCTAAAACTATTTTGAAATTAAAAGTTTATTATTTTAAAAAGATATTGTTTTATAAAATAAATCACTGAATTTATTTTTTTTAATGTTGGTGACACTGTGCCTGAGCAGAAGTTGTGACATTTCTGGAACATGCATCAGTGAAATATTGATGTCATCAACCTTACATGCCACTAAAAAGTGTAAATTTTAATAGTATGTAAAGTCATTTAAAAAAATATTAGGTGGAGACCACAACTGCTCACAGATTAATGCTCTAGAGTAGACTTCTGGAAAGAAAATTTTAAAATCCCCATCCAAAATATACTCCCAAAAAAGCATTGCTACTGCTCACAAAAACACCTCCAGATATCAGGAAAAGATAACAAACAATACTATAAAATTAACACAAACTGGCTGGCTGCTGGTAAGGTGCTCTCTGTATAGTGATAGAAAAATTTGGAAGATTATCTGTGGACAAATACAAGTTGCCAAATCAAGGTGACCTCCTTTAAAGTACCTCCTCTAAAAGAACTGGTGAACAAAAGTGTCTTACCATCCCTCCTAAGTTTAGTGGGCAAGTGTCAAGACAAAACTTGACAAAATGTAAATACCAACAATAATAAATTATTCATAAAAAATAAGATTGCTATTTCCAACTGCAAAAGGAATTAAAAAAAGAAATATTAAACAGTAAGTCAAAGTGAAAATATAAGGCCAATCACTGGACAGACTTCTCATACTCAAATGCAGTGACCTTTAAATTGGCTAACTCACCCAGAAAAGGTCTAGAAATACACAAAACAAAAAAAGACTAAAAGATACCAAGCTCCCACCCCTGAGTTCCCACCCAGCAATTCAGAGAAAATACCACCTGGAAAAGGACCTCAGTATGAGGATAGCAAGATATCCACTCCACATCCAAATTCACTTGCACAGATCTTAGACTACCTGGAAAGAATGCCATTCACAGGTTGGCACATTATATTTAAGTCACTATTTTGTAGACCCAGTCCACAGCTGCAGAGGTGCTCTAGTCTAGAGACTGTACCTCTGCCTTATTTCTTGTCTTATTCAGGACACTTTTGTTCACATGTTACATAAAGTCAATTCAAAGTGGTTTTTTTAAAAGAAAAGGAGGCCTATAATCCCAGAACTTTGGGAGGCTGAGTCAGGAGGATTGCTTGAAGTCAGGGGATCAAGACCAGCTGGGGCAATACAGCAATACCACCATCTCTAATAAATAAATAAATAAATAAATAAATAAATAAATAAAGTATTCTTGTTTCACCTAAGTTATAAGGAAATAGGAAAAATATTAAAATAAAGGCATTTATTGGTACCTATAACTTAAAAAGTCAGGGTTAGTCTGACCTCCAGCATGGCTGGATCAAGGGATTCAAACAATAGCATCAGGACTCAGACTCATTTGCTCTTTCTCTCTCCAAGATCTACCTTTGCTTTCTTCGATATTGGCTTTATTGTCTGGTAGTCTTTCTCCAAGGGGGCCACTGGAGTCAACAGGCCCATAGTCTACCAGCTTGGCAGCCATCATGGAAACACAAAGACTTCATTCTCTCTATTTCTATCAAAGTCCCAGAAAAAGTCTCTTTGGCTCTGATTAGCCCATTCTGGGCTATGTGTCCACCTCTGAATCAACCACAGTCAAAGAGGATGTGATACTCTCACTAATCAGTGCTCAATGAACTGTCTAGCAGTAGACTAGGAGCAGAATCATGAGGCAGCCTGAGATTCACCAGCAATATATCATATGTGAGTAAAAGCAACAACAACCAAAGAGAACAGGAATCTCTGGCTGACTGAGCAGGTTTTGGGATTTTGTTCTTCCCAAGATAAGGACTAACCCATTAAACTTAATAAGCCTCCCTGAGGAGTCTGGCGTTGTTATGAGTTAGTATATATATTAATAAAAAGCACTTAGAAGACTGGCCCAAAGTGAGCACTATACAACTGCTCACTAATATCATGGAAGAAGGATCCCAGAGAAGGGAAAAGAATATATCCTAATAGGCAGGGTGGAGGCAGAGAATAGTTTAATCTAAATATTAAAAGGTGTATTTTGTAATAAACTGGTGAAGCAGGATATATGAGTTAAACTACTTTTTGCTTCTTTGATTCATAGTTGAAAATGACAAGACTGTTTTCTTTGTTGTTTTTTTTTTTTTTTTTAGATTCTTTATATGAACAATAGTTGTAGTGCTATGTACAGTGGTTTAAAAAAAAACCAATTACCATGTTTTGGACACCTTCTAAGTATTTTACTTTTATTTTCTCATTTAACTATTACAGTAAACCTATGAAAAGAAATTACTAAAATTAAGTTTTACAGATAAATAAACTAAGACTTAAGCAAGGTCATTCAGTTTGTACAAGTTGGTAGACTCCAAAGCTCATGATTTTCCACAATATCTTTTCAGTCACCAAACAAGAGGATTTGGTATAGAATAAATACTCAATACAAGTTAAAAGATGGTGACTGATAGATACCAGAGTTCACCCATATATACCAAATTCTAACATAGAAACAATAGGAAGTATATTATAAATAAATAATCATGCTCTAAAACTAGGGATGCTTCCTGGAACGGAGAAAGAGAACTTGCTAAAAGACAGAAATCATACTAGATTAGATTGAAATGGGAAACCGTAGCCTAGGACACCAGCGGAAATACATAGAAAACTTCTCCCTCAGAGGAAGCAAGACCATGCCCAGAGGGGTGGTAGCCACATGGAAATTCTACACAAGGAGCAATCGCACAAACTCCCATATACCTCACAAGCAGCCCAAACCACCCAACTCCTTACTTTCAGTGAAAATAAATATGGAGTACAATCCTAACAGCAGTGGCAGCCGCTCTCCCCAGGTGGGCTGTGAAAGCCGAGAATGCAGTCTAGTAAATAACATTAACTATAAAGAGCTGTGGCAAAATGAGAATCACTAAACAGTTGATGAATTCCTAACATCATAAGAGACAAATAAGCTTGAAAACTGCTGGAACTTATACCCAATGATATAAATTAATAAGGTAACAGAATAGGACTTTATTTCATTTTGGTTTTGGGGTTTTCTTTGAGGGGAGTCTCCCTCTGTTGTCCATGATGGAATGCAGTGGCATGATCATGGTTCACCACTACTCAACTTCCTGGACTCAGGTGATTCTTCTGCCTCAACTACCCAGGTAGGTGGGACTACAGGCATGCACTGCCATGCTCAGATAATTTTTTTCTATTTTTTTGTAGAGGTGAAGTCTCGCTATGTTGCCTAGGCTAGTCTTGAGCTCCTGGACTCAAGTAGAAGCCTCAGTCATGGCCTGCCTTGGCCTTCTAAAGTGCTAAGATAACAGGTGTGAGTCTGACCCAGAACAGGACTTTAAAAAAAGTATAATTAATATCTTCAAGGAGGTAAGAGAGGGTAGTACAATAATGAAACAAGAACTGAAAGTTATTAAATAAAGCAATAGAAGATCTTGGAAATAAAAATGGTAAGTACTGAAATTAAAACTCAATGCCAGTATGGAGAAAGATGAAGAACTAACTTGTGAATTAGAAGATTCAGCCAAGGAGATCTCTTAATGTGCAACACACAGAAATAAGGCTTTGTAAAGTGAGGAAGAACATGGAGAATGGAAACAGAAGTTCTAATATCCTTCTACAAGTTTAAGAAGAAGAAACTAGGAAAAATGGAAAGGAGGCACTAAAGAAATAATGTTCTTGCAGTTAAACATGAAGTATTGAGCCTCTGCTCCCTTCTTTGCTCTCCTCTTTGTCCCCACTGAAATGTCAGTTGATGGATTAAAAAAGAAGAAATAGGCCAGGTACAGTGGCTCACACTTGTAACCCCAGCATTTTGGAAGACTGAGGAGAAAGGATTGCTTGAGCCCAGGAGTTCAAGACCAGCCTCGACAACATAGCGAGACCTCATCTTTACCAAAAAAAAAAAAAATGAGCCAGATGTGGTGGCATGCACTTATAGCCCCAACTACTCCAGAGGTTTAAGCAAAAGGATCACCTGAGTCCAGGAGGTCGATGCTGAGGTGAGCCATGACTACATTCCAGCCAGGTTAACAAAGTGAGACCCTGGCTCAAAAAAAAAGGAATAAACTCACCAGTACAAAGAAAATTGTTGATGATACAAGAGTAGATAAGAGATGACATCTATATTTTGGAAACTGAAAGTAGATGGACAAATGGTAATTAATTCAGGAAACCAGAAAAAGTTAAGTCAAATGCTTACAGTATGTGGGAGGCCCAATAACCAGAAAGACTGAGGAACTGAAGTACAGTATTCCTCCCTTATCCATGGTTTTGCTTTCCACAGTTTCTGATATCTACAGTCAGCCATGGTCTGAAAATAGATGAGCACAGTATTTATTGGATATTTTGAGAGAGCGAAACTATGTTTGTATAACTTTTATTACAGTGTATTGTTATAATTGTATTTTATTATTAGTTATTATTAATCTCTTACTGTGCCTAAATTTATAAATTAAAATTTATCATAGGCATGTATGTACCATATGGGAGAAAACACAGAACAGTCATTCCTTGGTATCCTTGGGAAATTGGTTCTGAGACTTCCCATGGTCTGAGAGAGGTCCCACCTCTCTTATACTAAAATCCTTGGATGCTCATGTCCCTCATATAAAATGGTATAGTATTTGTATATAAATTATGCACATCTTCCCATATACTTTAAATCATCTCTAGATTACTTATAATATCTAACTGTATAACATAAATGCTATGTAAATATTTGTTATACTACATTGTTTAGGGAATAATAGCAAGAAAATTGTCTGTACATGTTCGGTACAGACACAATTTAAAAATATATATTTTTAATCCATGGTTGGTTGCAAAACCATGGAGGCCCAACTATATATATGGAGTTAGGTAGTTCCACAATTTCAGGCATCCACTGGGCATTTTGGACGGTATCCCCTGCAGATAAGTTGGTTACTATACAAATAACCCCTGAAAGTAGGAGTATAGAAGAGGCTAAACACAATAGAATTGATTGAAAATCATATGAAAAGAAAATAGCGCCATATTCCCTTATCACCCACTCAGGTAATTCTCCCTCCTTTGCCCAACAAGAGACTAAGTTTATCCTCTGAGAGAGAAGAGGGACTCTGGACTTGGGACATTAGGTGGATGTGCCCTGTTGAAAACAGAAAATCTAATCAACACAACACACTGAATGGTGAGTCCTTAATCTTCTTCCTCCAAATACTGCCAAGAATGCTGATAGTTAGACTCTATACCCCGAACAGGAAATTAAAAGTTTGGTGTCTAGAGAAACCAAGCATCCCAATAGAAAAGACTTTCAGATACCAACCACAGAAGGTCCCATCTCAAATGATCAGGTCTCTGCCCATTACTTTGAAAACCCCCACCAATGGTCCCAATTACCTTTTTTAGTGTCTCATTTTTAAATATGAAGAAAAAGTTAAGGATCACCAGACATTTAAAAAGAGAAAGTCAGACATGGTAACTCATGCCTGTGATCCCAGCGATTTGAAAAGGCAAGGCGGGAGGATCATTTGATGCCAGGAGTTCAAGACAAGCCTGGGCAACCTAGCAAGACCTTGTTTCTACAAAAAACATTTTTAAAAAAAATCTGGGTTTGGTGGTACACACCTGTAGTCCCAGCTACTTGTGAGGCTGGGGCAGGAGAATCACTTGAGCCCAGAAGTTTGAGGTTGCATGAGCTATGATGATACCACTGCACTCCATCTTGGGCAACAGAGTGAGACTCTGTCTCAATAGAAAAAGAGAGAGAGAGAGAAAAGGACTCAGAGAATACACAAACAGTGCAGAAATAAAAATTTAAAACTATAATTACTATGTTCTGAAATATTAGAGAGGGCCAGGCATGGTGGCTCGCACCTGTAATCCCAGCACTTTGGGAGGTTGAGGTGGGAGGATCACTTGGGCCCAGGAGTTCAAGACAAGCCTGGGCAACATAGTGGGACCCTGTCTCTTCAATAAAATAAAAAAAATTAGCTGGGCATGGTGGCACATGCCTGTAGTCTCAGCTACTCGGGACACAGAGGTGAAAGAATTGTCTGAGCCCAGGAGATCAACGCTGCAGTGGGCCATGATGGTGCCACTGCACTCCAATCTGGGGGTAGAGTAAGACCCTGTCTCAGAAAAAAAAAAAAAAGAAAGAAAAGAAAAGAAAGAAATATTAGGGAGAATTTAGCATCCTTGAAACAAGAGTGGGATGTTTCTGAAAGTAACAAAGGACAGAGAAAATTCAATAGCAGAAAAATTTTTAATTCAATAGAAGAAGTAAAAGTCTCCAAAAAAGTAATGAAAAAGATAGAGAGATGAAGATTACAAGAGACAATTAAAAAACTATTAATCCAATGTTTCAGTCACTGTATTTGGGGAGTTTCTTCTTACAGAGCCTAACCTATACTTTCACTAACAAAAATACCATCAAAATTTTGAGGGAAGTTTATTTTCCATACAAGATTCTATTCTTAGGCAAATTACCAATCAAGTGTGAGTTGAATAAAGACATTATCAAATATGCAAGATCTCAAAAAACATACCTCTTAAGCATTCCTTCTCAGAAAACTACTGAAGCATATGCTCATTCCATGGGTACTTGTTATACAATAAACAGATATGCAAGCATTACCTCACTACCCACTATTTTATATATCCACTTACAGATTACCATACTCATGAATTGGCTTATGAATTTTGTAATACATTTTTAATCAATTGTTTATATAGATGGGGGCCTACAAAACAATTTTCCTGAGACCCCCTACACCCTGGGGACAATCCTAATCAAAATAATACTTTTAGAACAGTGATCGTATAGGGATTTAAGAATGAGGAGGCCATAAGTAAGCTTTAGGGATAGATTCATGACAATGATAAGGGCAGAAAGGAACATTAACAGGTCAAAGAGAGAATAGATGATGAGAATATGAATCAAGCCCATGGCAGTTCCTAGGGTTTTGTAGGATTAAATTATATACATTAATTTTCTCACTTCCACCAAACGTAAAGACACACACACACACACACACACACACAAACACACACCTCTGATCATAGCCAATTGTTCTTGGGAATGGAAAGGTAGTATATATATTAATCTTTAGAGAGCCAATATGTTTTCTTCAATTTACAAACACTGGTGGAAAAGACAGTGATGCTTGATAATTTTCTCTTGGGAAATCATTTATTTACACTAAGTAGTAGATGGCCCATTATTTACAAAATACCTTGAAGAGTCATTTTGGTTTTGGAAAGAAGGTTGGCAAAGCAGAGTTTGTAAAGTAGATGAAACAATGGGAGATAAGTTGTTTTACATAATAAGAGAAGATACTGACTTTTCTCAATTAATGTCATTGGTAGAGAAAAGGTAGAGATGGGGTACTGAGGACAGAAGGCCTAGAAATACACAGAACAAATATAAAGTAAGACATTTCCACAACAAGGCACCTCTGAGGAGGGGATAGAAATGCTGTGGGTCAAATAAGCCAGAGAGAAATTTCTGGTGGAAGAAATGGTTGTAAAAAGTGTTAAGAATATTGTCGCCATTCCTAAAACTCCTAGAAATTGACCTTCCATATGATCCCACAATCCTCCTACGGGGAATATAGCTGGAAGAACTCAGGTAACTCTATGAAAAAGATACCTGCACACGTATGTTTATTGCAGCTTGTTCACAATAGCAAGAACATGGAACCAACCGTGCTGCCTATCAAAAGAGAAATGGTCCATATATACAATGGAATATTACACAGCCATAAAGAAGAACAAAATCATGAACTTCACAGCAACATGGATGGAATTAGAGCTCATAATACTGAGTGATCTCTCACAGAAACAAAGAGCTGAGTATCACATGTTCTCACTCATAAGTGGACCTTGAACAACTAGTATTACTGTAGGAAAGGGATTGAAAGTAGTGGGAAACTGCGGGGAGGGGGGTGGGGGGGACAGCTGGATTGATGACAGTCAATATCCACCTGGGGAAGGGGGGCCACACCTCATCAATAAAGGTACTTGCACAATGAACATTTGTATACCTAACCCTGAATTGTACCCCACAATTTCAAAACAAAAATTAAAAGAGAGAGGGGAAAAAAAGAGTAGAATCACACAAAAAAAGAATATTTTCAGGTACTGTGGTGCATGCCTGTAGTCCCAGCTAGGTGGGAGGCCCTGGCAGGAGAATTGCTTGAGGCCAGGGGTTCAAGGCCAGCCTGGGTAACATAGCAAGATGCCGTCTCCAAAAAAGAAAAAATGTTAAGAATATAAATGGCCAATATTAAGCCTTATAACTGACCCTGTCTTTATTTAAAATTCTGATGGTTTGTTCATTATGGATTTCTGTCATTAATTTTTATTTTTAAGTATTGCATTAAATTATTATTTATCCTGATTACTGAGGTTTTTAGCACTCCTTTAAATGTTGCACTCAAGGTGAGTGCCTCATTTGCCTTGCCCGAGTCCCTGCCCTTTTAAACCTTCAAGGAAAGTCTGTTAAACGGACCAGCCTTGTGTTAATGATAGCTGCCAAATCTGGTGCAGGGCAGAACCAAGAGCCCATCAGCAGTAGACAAGACATGAAATTTCTCTACAAGTCTGTATAAGAAATCTGAACAACGTAGGATTACAAGGTAAACATTAGAGCAAAAGAAAGATAAACAGAGCAGGGAATAGTGACAGGGTGTTGTTAGCAGGGATCCCAAAGAAGGGGTAGAGATTTGTATTCTCTATGCTCTCTGGTAGACCTCACAGCTCAACTGTTCTTTTACTTCAGCTTCTCCAAGAGAGAACAGGAAGCCCAAGACACCCTGGGGCTGGCCTTCCAATTCCATCCTGAAAAAGAGTCCCAGGGTTGGCTGTTGGGTCCCCAAGGAATAGAGATGAGCAGCTGGAGCTGGAAGGAGGAGCCAAGGTGAGCCTCCCAACCTTTTTACAGAAATGTTAAGTAGAGCTAGCTCCTGAACCAGTAAATGGGCATAGTTCAGAGATGCCACTAAGTAGGAAGTATGCTAGGAGAGCTGTCTTGACAACGTGTTTGCTTAAAATACGAACTGATAACAAAAAGGAATGGGACCCTCGTGCTCATACCTGCTCTATCACTAACGTCTGGGGATATAAAAATGAGGGAGGGGTTCGTATCAGTCTCTGCCAGGCACAGCTTCAGGATAACTGTTCCACCCCTTGATGTTCTGGATGAATCCCATCTTTTATTTTTCCAGTGTCATCAGCAATCAAGCATTGAGTACTACTAGGGAATTCATACCTCTGAAGAAACAAGTAAATTCATGGTCACCAACTTCATCTAGGATCTCAACTATGCCCAGCATTCCTATCACAGTCCCCCACTTAGCTCTCTCTCATCATTCTCCTATCGCTGAAATGCCCCTACAACTCCCTTAACTCTCAGAAGCCAGTTTCTTGCCAACCACTTCACAGAGAAAATACAGGCTATCAGATGGGATGTTTCCCCACATCTCATTCTCATTTTCTTTTTTCTTTTTTTTTTTTTTTTGGTCAGTGGCTGTTATTCTTGTTATTGTTGACGTCATTAATCCCAGAAACTACTGTTTTAGCTCTATGATTGTCTACCCTATGAAGTTTTCCCAGTTGAGGCACAACTAGGAATACTACCTCTCTGTGTTCCTATAGAATCTTAACCCACAGGATTAGTACACAAAATGAGTGCTGGTTATGTGTTTTAACATCCATCTCTCATGCTACAAAAAGCATTCATTCCTTCTAAGCAGCAATCATCTTATTCAATTTTGTAACATCATTTTTTTCTTTTAATTTTTTTATTTTAAAGATGTGGGGTACAATTCAGAGTTAAGTAAACAAATGTTCATTATGCAGGTACTCTTGATGATAAGGTGTGCCCCCCCCTTTCCCCAGGCAGATTCCCACTACTGTCAATCCTGCTTCCCCATCCCTCTTCAGACAGTTTCCCTCTACTGCCAATCCCTTTCTTATAGTATTAGGATAATTGTTCGAGGTCCACGTATGACACATCTCATTTTCAAGTTTATTTGCTGCCACTCTCATTTGCCTCAATTTATTTCCTATTACAAAGGAAGAGTTGTCTCTCCTATTAAGGCCATGTTTGTCTACTTTTTTCCATTTTTTCCCCCTCATGGGGCCTTTTAGACATTTTTTTCCTAATTGCTCCCTGCAACCACCTCATGAAATTTTAATGCCTTAATATATGTATTTTTATGTACGCTGGTCCTTTGGAGGGCCACAAACCACTGCAATAGCTAAGATGTAGTTGCCCCCTTTGAGAATGCATTAGCTGTCTATGGTTAGACCAACCTACTGGGGCCAATCTCATCCGATCTTGGAAGCTAAGCAGGGTCACACCTGTTAGTACCTGGATGGGACGAACATATGATCTCCTCCACACAGTCTCCAGATTCTATCTCTCCTCTCAAGGTCTTTCCCTCATCATGTACACCCTTGGTGTCCAGCATCTCAACCTCTCCCTTTCACTGGCTCTACTGGCCACCCATCTTCAGCTCTTGTTCTCTCTGTCCCCTCCATAGCCTTACTTCTTTAAGAGGCATGCCACACTCCAATCTGCATTCTGCCTCCATCTCTCTATTGAATCTTTTTTTCATAATATCACAAAAAAATTCTGTGTGCCCACACACACATACTCTTTCACCCAGTAATCCCATGTAAAAAGGCATTTAGCAGAACTTGCCTAGGAGCTAGCAAAACTGAATGCTATGTCTCACCATAACTGTAACCAGCTGAAGCTTTTTCTCCAGTTTTATTGAGGTATGATTGGCTAGTAAGAATCAGATATTTCAGGGTGTATAATGTGATATGTGAGATATATGTATATATTTTGAAATGATTGCCACAATCCAGCTAATTAACTAATTCATCACCTCACATAGTTACCTCTTTCTTTCCTTTTTTTTTTTTTTTTGAGTTGGAGTCTCACTCCGTCACCCCGGCTGGAGTGCAGTGACGTGCTCACAGCCACTCCAGCATCAGCCCACTGGGCTCAGCAACCCACTGGGCTCAGGTGATCCTTCTGCCTCAGCCTTCCAAGTAGCCGAAACTACAGGTACATGCTACCACACCCGGTTAATTTTTTGATTTACTATAGAGATAAGGTCTCACCAAGTTGCCTGGGTAGTTTTCGAACCTGTGGGCTCAGGCAATCCTCTCACCTCAGCCTCCCAAAGTGCTGGAATTATAGGCTTGAGCCACTGTGTCTGGCATTGCCTTTCTTTCTTTCTTTTTATTTTTCTTTATTTTTGGACAGGGTATTGCTCTGTCACCCAAGCTGGAGTGCAGTGGTACAATCACAGCTCACTACAGCCTCAACCTCCTGGCTCAAGGGATCCTCCCATTTCAGCCTCCTGAACAACTAAGACTACAGCATACACCACCATGACCAGATAATTTTTTTATCCTTTGTAGAGACAGGAGTTTCACTATGTTCCCCCAAACTGGTCTTGAACTCTTGGCCTCAAATGAACTTCCAGCCTTCACCTCCCAAAGTGTTGGGATTACATGTGTGAGTCACCGTGCCTGATCTACATTTATTTTTTTTTATTATTGTCATGAGAACACTTGAGCAAATTTCAAGTATACATTATTATTAACTATAGTTACTGCTATGGTTTGGATATGGTTTGTCTGTTCCCACCAAATTGCATATTGAAATTTAATCCCCAGTGTGGTGGCATTGGAAGGTGTTTGGATAATGGAGGGTGGATCCTTCATGAATGGCTTAGTATCATTCTCTTTGTAGTGAGTGAGTTCTCACTGTCATGAGCCTTGATTTGTTCTCAGGGGAATGGATTAGTTCTCAAGAGAGTGAGTTGTTACAAAGCCAGGACACCCCTCAAGTCTGGCACTTCACACACGCCCATTTCCCCTCTGATCTTTTCCACCATGTTTTGACTCAGCAAAAAATGCTCTCCCTAGAAGCCAAGCAGATACCAGTGCCATGCTACTTATAAAGCATGCAGAATCACGAGTTAAATAGACCTCCTTTTTTCATAAATGACCCAGCCTCAGATATGCCTTTAGAGCAACACCAAATGGACTAAGACAGTCACCATGCTATATATTAGGTCTCCAGTACTTACTCATCTTAAAACTGAAGGTTTGTAACCATTTCACCAATAGCTCCCAATTTTCCCCCAAACCCCAGCTCCTGCAAACTACCATTTTACTGTTACTATGAGTTTCAGTTTTGGTTTTTTTTTGTTTAGATTCTCTATATAAGTGAGATTATGTATTTTTCTTTTATGGCTGACATTTCACTTAGCTTAACATCCTCAAGGTTCAACCATGTTATTGCAAATGGCAGGATTTCCTTCTTTTTAAAGGCTGAATAATATTTCATTGAGTATAGAGGCATATTTAGTTTTATTGTGCTTTGTTTTATTGCACTTTGTAGATGTTGCATTTTGTACAAATTAAAGGTTTATGGTAACCCTGCATTAAGCAAGTTTATCAGAGTCATTTTTCCAACACCATGTGCTTACTTCGTGTTTCTGTGTCACAATTTGGTGATTCTTGTAATATTTCAAACTTTTTAATTATTATTATACCTGTTATGGTGATATCTGATCAGTGATCTTTTACATTACTATTGTAATTGTTTGGGGGGCAACACAAACCTTGCCCGTATAAGATGGCAAACATAATCAATAAATGTTGTATGTGTTCTGAGCTCCACCAAATGACTGTTCCCTATCTCTTTCCCTGTCCTCGAACTTTCTATTCCCTGAGAGACAACTATATTAAAATTAGGACAAGTAATAACTCTACAATGGCCTCTAAGTGTTCAAGTGAAGAAGAGTCACATCTCTTACTATAAATCAAAAGCTAGAGATGATCAAGTTTAGTGAGAAAAGCACCTCAAAAGCTGACACAGGCTGAAAGCTAGGCCTCTTGCACTAGTTAGCCAATCTGTGAATGCAAAAGAAAAATTCCTGAAGGAAATTTAAAGTGATACTCCAGGTTGGGCATGGTGGCTCTTGCCTATAATCCCAGCACTTAGGGTGGCTGAGGTGGGAGGATTGCTTGAGTCCAAGAATTCAAAACCAGTCTGGACAACATGGTGAGATCTCATCTCTACAAAACAATTTTAAAAAATTACCCAGGTGTGATGGTGCACATCCTAGCTACTCAGGAGGCTGAGGTGAAAGGATCGCCTGAGCCCAGGCAGATGAGGCTGCAGTAAGTCATGGGTGTACAACAGCATTCTAGCCTGGGTGATAGCAGAGTGAGACCCCGACTCAAAAAAAAAAAAAAAAAAAGCACGAATCCAGTGAACATATGAATGATAAGAAAGTAAAACAATATTATTGCTGATACAGAAAGTTTTAGTGTTCTAGATAGAAGATCAAACCAGTCACAACATTCCCTTAGGCCAAAGTCTAATCCAAAGCAAGCCCCTAACTCCATTCACTTCTATGAAGCCTGAGAGAAATGAAGAAACTGCAAAAGTTTAAAGCTAGCAGAGGTTGGTTCATAGGGTTTAAGAAAAGATGCCCTCTCCATGACATAAAAGCAAGGTGAAGCAGCGAGTGTTGATGCAGAAGCTATAGCAAGTTATCCAAAAAATCTAGCCAAAATCACTGATGAAAGTGGCTACACTACACAACATATTTTTATTGTAAATGAGACAGTCTAATATTGGGAAAAGATGCATCTTAACTTTCATAGCTAGAGAGGAGAAGTCAATGCATAACTTCAAAGCTTCAAAGGACAGGTGAACTCTCTTGTTAGGGACAAATGCAGTTGGTGACTTTAAGTTAAAGGAAATACTAATTTACCATCCAGAAAATCCAAAGGTCCTTAGAGTTATGCTAAATCTGGCCAGGTGCAGAAGCTCATGCCTGTAATCCCAGCATTTTGGGAGGCCAAGTCAGGAGAATTGCCTGAGACCAGCCTAGGCAACATAGTGAGACCTCATCTCTACAAAAAAATCAAACAACTAGCTGAGTGTGATGGCACATGCCTGTAGTCCCAGTTACTTGAGAGACTGAGGCAGAATGATCACCTGAGCCCAGGAGGGCAAGGCTGTAGTAAGCCGAACAGTGGCACTGCACTTCAGCCTGGGCACCAGATTAAAACCTCAACTCAAAAAAAAAAAAAAAAAAAAAATAATTATGCTAAATCTGCTATGCATGTGCCCTACAAATAGAAAAACAAAGCCTGGATGACAAAACAACTGTTTATAGTATGGTTTACTAAGTATTTTAAGCCCACTGCTGAGACCTAGTGCTCAGAAAAAATGATTCCTTTCAAAATATTACTCTTCTTTGACCACGAGCCTGGTTACCTGAGAGCTCTGATAGATATATAAAAGGAGATTAATGTTATTTCCATGTTTGCTAACACAATATCCATTCTGCAGCCCATGGATCAAGGAGTAATTTTCAAGTCCTATCATTTAAGAAATATGCCAAAAGGCTATAGCTTCCATAGATATTGATCCCTCTGAGGGATCTGGGTAAAGTAAATTAAAAACCTTCTGGAAAGGATTCATTATTTGAGGTGCCATTAAGAACATTTGTGATTCACAGGAAGAGGTCAAAATATTAACATTAACAGAGATTTGAAAGTTGATTCCAACCCTCAAGGATGACTGTGAGGGGTTCAAGACTTCAGTGGAGGAAGTACCTGCAGATGTGGTAGAAATAGCAAGATAACTAGAATTTGAAGTGAAGCCTGAGCATGTGACTGAAATGCTGCAATCTCATGGTAAAACTTTCACAGGTAAGGAGTTGCTTCTTATGGATGTGCAAAGAAAGTGGTTTCTTGAGATGGAAACTACTCCTGGTGAAGATGCTGTGAACTTTGTTGAAATGATAATGATGGATTTATAATATTACACAAACTCAGCTGATAAGGCAGCAGCAGAGTATAAGAGAATTGACTCCAATTTTGAAAAAAGTTCTGTAGATAAAATGCTATCACACAGCATCACATACTACAGAGAAATTTTTTGTGAAAAGAATAGTCAATGTACACAACAAACTGCATTGTTGTTTTATTTTAAGAAATTGCTGCAGCCATCCTAACCAACAGTAACCACCACCCTGATTAGTCAGCAGCCATCAACATCTAGGCAAGACTCTTCACAAGCAAAAAGATTATGACTTGCTGAAGCCTCAGATGATTGTCAGCATTTTTTAGCAATAAAGTATTTTTTAATTAAGGTATGTACAGTTTTTAGACATAATGCTACTTCATACTTAATAGACTACAGTATGGTATAAACATAACTTTTATACGCACTGGGAAGCCAAAGAATTGGGTGACTCGCTTTACTGCAATATTTGTTTTATTGCAGGAGTCTGGAACCAAGCCAGCAATATCTTGGAGATATGCCTGTATATACCACATTATCTTTATTCATTTATCCACTAATGGACACTTAGGCCATTTCTATATCTTGGTTATTGTAAACAATGCCATAGTGAACATGGTAGCAGCTGAAGCTTAAATGAACATAATCATGGTATGTTAGACACTTAGTGAGACTTATTTAAGACTCCCCTACCTAAAAAACAATGGGACTTGTTTCAGCCAACTGTGTGCAAACTTGTGGAGTCACTCCAACCTCTCTAGGAAACAAGCTTTCAACTTTTAATTAGCATAAACATTATGATCACCACCCCCCCTTTCTAACAATTAAAAATTGCTGACTTTAACCAGGCGTGGTGACGCATGCCTGTAGTTCCAGCTACTTGGAAGGCTGAGGTGGAAGGATCACCTGAGCCCAGCGGGTCAAAGAAATGGTGGCCGTTAGCATGCCACTCTGAGCAACAGAGTGAGACTCTGACTCAAAAACAAAAACAAAAATTGCTGACTTATCCCACTCTGCTATGAACTACTCAGTGTTTTCTCTGGTGTATTCCTATGCCTGACAAGTAAAGAAACTCAACTTCATTGTTTATTCTTGTTTTTTGTTTTTGTTTTTACCTCTGGTGATCTTTTATTCTTAAACCTTTTTCTTGGATTCTAACCTATGGAGACAAAACCACCAATACATTAGAATATAAGTAAAACATGCCCTCTGTAGTATTTATCATATATGAAACAACCGAATGCTCATCAACAAAGGCATGGTTGAATAGACCATGAAGCAGTCATACAATGGAATACCACATAGTTGCTTAGAAGAATGAATCAGATATATAACTGTTCAGCTTCAGAGATTTCCATAAGATATATCTCTTGAGAAAAGTAAGTTGCCAAAAAATGTATATAGTACAGTACTATATACATTTGGTTTGAAACAACCAAAACCAACCACTTCTATAAGTATATTCATGTTAAAAGATGATTCTATGAACCCACAGAAACTTCAGCAGACTCTTTAGGTTTAACTTGGGGATACCTGCTAATGTTGGGGTGGCAGAGGTGGAAGGAAAGAGGGGAACAGGTAGCAAAGGTACAAGGATTTGCCAGCTTTTTCTCTCTCTCTCTCAGAATGAGCATACCTACAAATCTTCGTTGTCTCTTCTCTGAGCCTTGAGTGTTCCTCTCAGGCATCTCTTTGAGGCACACGAAGGCTCTCTGGTCCCCATCCCACCCTATTCATCCCCCATTCTCCACCCTAATTTTCCCTTGGTATGAAACGTTGGGGGAGGAGGAAGAGGGGTAAATTTGACTAAACGGTCCAAGAAACTATCTGGAAGAGGGCATGCATGGTGGCTCATGCTTATATTTCCAGCACTTTCAGAGGCTGAGGCAGGAAGATTGCTTGAGCCCAGAAGTACAAGACCAGCCTGGGCAACTTAGCGAGATGTTTTTTCTACAAAAAAAGAAAAAAAATGTTTAATTTTTTTTTTAAACTACATACAAGCAAAGAGATTGAGGCCCTGACTCTTTTTGACGTTGGTTAATATTAATTAAGTTCTCTCTGAAAGATTGAGAAGGTCTCAGTTTACTAGCAGGAAAGAACACCCAGAATCTCAAAAGGAAAAATGGAGTAGTCTAATAACAGGGGCTCAACTCCAACGCCTGAAGGTTCAGGAGGCTGAGAATGGACACAGCACTGGCACAGACACAGAACCACAGTAATGTTGGAGACCTTGCCCAAACCTGTGTGAACAAAGAGTCTGAGGGAAAACTGTATATCTGACAGTATATTTGTGGGGTACAATTCAGAGTTAGGTATACAGATGTTCATTATGCAGGTAATCTTATAAAACTGAATATTTGCCAACTGTATAACTGACAAAGGATCTACAAGGAACTCAAACAAACAGCAAAAAACCAAAAAGCCCCATGACAAAGCGGACAAAAGATATGAATAAACACTTCTCAAAAGAAGACATATGAGCAGCCAACAGATACAGGAAAAAATGCTCAGCCTCACTAGTCATCAGAGAAATGCAAATTAAAGCCACACTGAGATACCACCTAACTCTAGTCAGGATGGCCATCAGCAATAACTCAAAAAACAACAGATGCTGGAGAGGATGCAGCTAAAGGGAATGCTTCTACACTGTTGGTGGGAGTGTAAACTAGTACAGCCTCTGTGAAAAACAGTGTGGCAATTCCTAAAAGGTCTAAAAATTGACCTCCCATATGGTCCCACAATCCCCCTACAGGAATATACCAGGAGGAACTCAAATCACTCTATGAAAAAGATACCTGCACACACATGTTTACTGCAGCATTATTTACTATAGCAAAAACATGGAACCAACTGTGCTGCCCATCAAAAGAGGACTGGATTTTTTAAAATGTGGTACATATACATAATGGAATATTATGCAATCATAAAGAAGGACAAAATTATGAACCTTGCAGCAACTTGGATGAACTTAGAGGCTGAGCATTTTTTCCTGTATCTGTTGGCTGCTCATATGTCTTCTTTTGAGAAGTGTTTATTCATAACTTTTATACGCACTGGGAAGCCAAAGAATTGGGTGACTCGCTTTACTGCAATATTTGTTTTATTGCAGGAGTCTGGAACCAAGCCAGCAATATCTTGGAGATATGCCTGTATAT
>CAUYQG010057858.1:0-52737 GCA_963574415.1 Tarsius wallacei
ATATACACAATGGAATATTATGCAGCCATAAAAAAGAACAAAATCATGAATTTTGCAGCAACCTGGATGGAATTGGAGTTTATAATACTGAGTGATCTCTCACAGAAACAAAGATCTGAGTATCACATGTTCTCACTCATAGGTGGACCTTGAACAACTATTGTAATACTATAAGAAAAAGATTGACAGTGGTGGGAAACTATGGGGGTGGCAGGGAGGGGAAAGGAGGTGAGATTAACAGTAGTCGATATCTGTCTGGAGACGGGGGGAGGGCACACCTCATCAACAAGGGTACCTGCACAATGCATATTTGTATACCTAACCCTTAACTGTACCCCACAATTTTAAAATAAAAAATATGTTAAAAAAAATAGTGCAGTGAATAGTAGTAGGGAAATTTAACATCCAATTCTCAATAATAAACAGATCATCCAGACAGAAAGTAAACAGCAATACCACACACAAAAAAGAAAGAGTTAAACTACACACTGCATCTAATAGGCCTAACTTTCATTTACAGTATATTTCACACAACTGTTCCAGACTATATACATATTCTTTTCATCATCACATGGTATGTTCTCCAAATTAAACCATATCTTAGGCCAAAAAACAAATCTGAACAAATTAAAAGACAAGAAATAATATCAAGTATTTTTTTCTAACAATAAAGCTAGTTGTCAATGGCAAGAGGACTCTTAGAAAATACATAAATATATGAAATATGAAAATTAAATCACATGCCTCTGAATGACCAATGGGCTAATAAATAGCTTAAAATGGAAATTTAAAATTTTCTTGAAACAAATGAAAACAGAAACACAGCATACCAAAACCTATGGGATAGTAATAAGAGGAAAGTTTATAACAATAAACACTTATATATTTTTAAAAAGTAGAAAGATTTCAAGTAAACAACTTAACAATGCACCTTGAGGAACTGGAGAAGCAAGAACAAACCAATCCCCAAATTTTTAGAAGGAAATAAATAATAAAGATTAGAACAGGAATAAACAAAATTGAGAATAAAAAACTACAGATCAACAAAATGGTGTTTGTTCTTGAAAAGATAAACAAATCAGAAAATCTTTAGCTAGATTAACTTTGTAAAAGAGAGAGAGGACCTAAATAAATTAATAACAGAAATGAAGAAGAAGATCTGAGGCCTCAGAAATACCAAAAAAAAAAAAAAAAAAAAAAAAAATCATTAAGACTATTGTGAGCCGGGCTCGGTGGCTCAGCCTGTAATCCCGCGCCTTGGGAGGCTGAGATGAGTGGGTTGCCTGAGCCCGTGGGTTCGAGACCCGCCTGGGCAACTTGGTAAGACCTCATCTCTACAATAAATCAAAAAAGTAGCTGGGCGTGGTAGCACGTGCCTGTATTTCCAGCTACTTGGAAGGCTGAGGCGGAAGGATCGCCAGAGCCCAGCAGGTAGAGGCTGCGGTGGCCGGGAGCGGCCACTGCACTCCAGTCTGGGCGGCAGAGTAAGACTCCAACTAAAAAAAAAAAAACCCAAAAAAACTATTGTGAAAAACTATATACCAACAAATTGGAAAACATAGAAGAAATGAATACATTTCTGGACACATACAATCTACCAAGATTGAATCATGCAGAAATAGAAAACCTCAATAAACAATAAGAGTTTAAAATCAATGAAATCAAAATTGCAGTACAAAGTCTACCATCAAAGAGAATCCCAGAAACTGATGACTTCATTGCTGATTTCTGCTAAACATTGAAAGAACTAATACCAATCCAACTCAAAATCTCCAAATAATGTGAAGAGAAAGGAATACTTCTTATTTCATTATAAGTGACCAGCATTACCTAGATACCGAAACCAGAAAAGGGCAGAACAACAAAAGAAAACTACAGGCCAATATAACTGTTAAACATAGATGGAAAAATTTTCAACAAAATACTAGCAAATCAAATTCAACAACACATTAAAAAATCATTCATCATGATAAAGTAGGATTCATCTCAGGGACGCCATGATGGTTCAGCATATGAAAATCAATACATGTGATATATTACATTAATAGAATCAAGAACAAGAACCATCTGGTTATTTAATAGGTGCCAAGATGGTATTTGATAAATTTTGGCATCACTATATAATTAAAAATCCTCATCAAAATGGGCATCAAAGGAACAGACCTCAAAATAATCAAGGCAATATTTGACAAACTCATGGTTAACATCATACTGAAGAGGGGAAAATTAAAGACTTTTTCTCTAAGGACTGGGACAAGACGCAGATGCCCACTTTTACCATATTTATATAACATAGCACTGAAAGTCCTGGCCAGAGCATGTAGGCAAGAAAAAGAAATAAACAGCATCTAAATTGTAAAGGAAAAATCAATTATGTTTGTTTACAGACAGCATAATTTTATACCTAGAAAAATCTGAAGACACCATCAAAAAACTTAGAACTAATAAACATATCCAGTAAAATTGCAAGATACAAAATTAACACACAAAAATTAGTAGCATTTACATACAACAACAGAGAGCAATCTGAAAAAGAAATCAAAAGATCAATTCTATTTACAATAGCTGCAAAATTTAGAAAATATCTAAGAATCTATCTAACTGAAGAAGTGGAAAATCTATACAAAGAAAACTATAAAACTCTGAAGAAAATAATTGAAAATTAAAAAACAATGAAAAGACATTCCATGCTAATGCATTGCAGAATGAATAGTTTTTTTCTTTTTATTAAAACAGAGAAGAAGCAAAAAGAAAAACAGGGGAGAGTGCAAACACAATCCCCCACTACCACAATTATGCAGTTGAGTTTCCCACATTTGGGGAAATCACAGGGGTCAGCACATATGGAGTTCAATGTATAAACCTGGCCCTGGGAAAGCCACCTTCATGATCATGGTATCTCCCCTACCAGGTAAGTATAGAATTAATATTTTTAAAATGACAATACTGCCCAAAGTAATTAATGTAATCCTTATCAAAATACAATGATACTTTTCGCAGAAATAAAATTTATATGGAACCACAGAATACCCTGAAGCTAAAGCAATCCTGAGCAAAAAGAACAAAGCTGGAGGCATCATGCTACCTGACTTCAAAATTTACTACAAAGTTGTAATAACAAAAGCAGCATGGTACCGGCATAGAAAAAAATAGACCAATGGAAGAGAATAGATAGACCGTATGTAAATCCACAGACGTATAGCCTACTCATCTTTGTCAAAGGTGCCAAGAGCATATAATGAGGCAAGGACAGTCTTTTCAATAAATGTTGCTGTGAATATTGCATAACTTTATGCATAAGAATGAAACTAGACTCCTATCTCTCATTGTATACAAAAATCAAATCAAAATGTATAAAATATGGAAATCTAAGAATCTGAAGCTATGAAACAACCAACAAAATATTGGGGAAATACTTAAGGACATTGGTCAAGGCAAATGTTTTTGTGTGTAATACGTCAATAGCACAAGCAACATAAGCAAAAATAAACAAATGTGATTATATCAAGCTAAAATGTTTCCACAGCAAAGGACAGTCAACAGAGTGAAGAGAAAAGAATTGAAGAAAATATTTGCAAAGATCCTTCTGATGGGACTAATAATCAGAATATATAAGGAATTCAAACAACTTAATACAAAAAAAGCAATAATCTGATTTTAAAATGGACAAAAGATCTGAAGAGGCATTTCTCAAAAGAAGACATTCAAATGGTTAAGAGGTATATGAAAAATGCTCAACATCACTAATCACCACAGAAATGTGAATCAAAACCACAGTGAAATATCATTTCACCCCAGTTAAAATGGCTTGCATCAAAAAGACAGGCAATAATGAAAGCTGACAGGGATATGGAGAAAGGGGAACCCTCATACAATGTTGTTGGGAATGTAAATTAGTACAGTCACTATAAGAACATTTTGAAGATTCCTCAAAAAAGTAAAAATAGAATTACCATACGATCCAGCAATTCCTGAGTATTTTGTCCAAAAAAAAAAAAAAGGAAATCAATATATTGAAGAGACATTGCAGCACTATTTGCAATAACCAAAATATGGAATCAACCTAAGTACCCACTAATGGATGAATAAGTAAATAAAAAGTGATACAAATACACAATGGAATATGACAGTCCCACAGAATGGGAAAAAATATTTGGCAACTGTATATCTGACAAAGGCCTAACATCTAGGATCTACAAGGAACTAAAACGTGCCGAAAGGAAAAACACAAACAGCCCCATTAAAAAGCAGGCAAAAGACAAGAATAGACACTTATCAAAAGAAGATATACGAGCAACCAACAGACACATGAAAAAGTGTTCAGCCTCACTAATCAACAGAGAAATGCAAATCAAAACCACCTTGAGATACCACCTAACTCCAGTAAGAATGGCCATCATTAATAAAACAAACAACAGATGCTGGAGAGGATGTGGAGAAAAGGGAACGCTTGTACACTGCTGGTGGGAATGCAGACTAGTGCAACCTCTTTGGAAAATAGTGTGACAATTCCTGAAAGAAGTAGAAATCGACCTTCCATGTGACCCAGCAATCTTCCTATTGGGAATATACCCGGAAGAACGCAAATCATTCTACAAAAAGGATACCTGCACACACATGTTTATTGCAGCACTATTCCAATAGCAAAACATGGAACCAACCATGCTGCCCATCGAAACTGGACTGGATTAAAAAATGTGGTACATATACACAATAGAATATTATGCAGCCATAAAGAAGGACAAACATATGGGCTTTGCAGCAACTTGGGTGGATTTAGAGTCTATCATACTCAGTGATCTAGCAAAGAAAAAAAAAACAGAGTACCATATGTTCTCACTCATAAGTGGACTTTGTACAATTAACATAATACTATAAGAAAGAGATTGGCAATAGTGGGAAACTGTCAGGGGAGGGGAGATGCGATTGGCAGTTGAGGGAAATTGCCAGGGGAAGGGGAACACCTCATCAACAAGGATACCTGCATAACGAACATTTGTATACCTAACCCTGAATTGCACCCCATATCTTTAAAATAAAAAAAAATTTAAAAAGGATGAAATCCTATCATTTGCAGAAACAGATGGAACTGAAGATGATTATGTTAAGTGAAATAACCCAAGCACAGAAGACAAATATCGCATGTTCTCACGCATGTGGAAGCTAAAAAGGTGGATTTTACAAAGATAGACAGTTGAGTAGTGGTTTTCAGAGACTGGGAAGGGAAACAGAAGGAGCGAAATAAAAGGGAAAAAAAAATGTAGTTATTACCACTGAATTGTAGATTTAAAAATGGCGAAGATGGTAAATTTTATATGTTTATTTTACCACAATAAAAAAATGTATAAGGTAATTTTAACCGCTTTTCAAGTTTTTTGAGAATTCTTTATAATTCAATACCATTTTTAAGTTTCAGTTTTTTATTTGTCTCTAATTAACCTATGATAAAGTTTGGGAAGGTGTTCTTATTACGGTCTTGTAGATGAGGAGGCTAAATTCAGAAAAATTAAGTCACTTGTCCAAGGGCACAAATCTGTAAGGAGTAAACACCTGAAACCAGAGTGTCTGGTTCTTAGATAAGAATTTTCAAACTTTTGTGTGAATTAGAATTACCTGGAAGTCTTCTGAAAACACATATTGCTGGGCTCAACTCCCAGTTTATGGGATTTGGTAGATCTGGAATGAGACTTGAGAATTTGCATTTCTAACAGGTTCTCAAGGATCACTCTTTGAGAACTGCCTTCCTCCTTTTAAATCTTTGTTGGCTCTGCTGCATTAGTAAGTTTTGTGGAATGCATGATGGGAGACTTCCCCAAAACAGATTTAATTTACTAAAAATTATGTATTTATTCTTAAATGTTTAAACTTCTGTCACCTTAAAATTACTCGCCATTTGATGCAATACACCTACTGAGATGCTTTTTCCACTGTTTAAAACAGGTTTTGAACTCATCAATTTTGATGTTTTTAGCCTTTCTGTCGTTTTTTGTTTCACCTCTTCCACATTAGCAAAACATTTCTCTGCGAGGATTTTTTTCTTCCAGGGAAACCAAAAAAAGTCATTCAGAGGGAGATCCAGTGAATAGGATGGGTGGGGTACAAGGGTCATGCCGTTTTTGGTCAAAAACTGCTGAACACTCAGCACAGTGTGGGCCGCTGCACTAGTAAATCACCCATCATGAAATGGGCAAATGCGCTGAAAGAAAAAAAAAAGAAGGCACTGAAGCCAAACTCTCAGGACAGTGCTAGTTGGTGCACTCGTGCTGATGGGTTCCTTCCTCCCGGGTGGGGGAAGCCTGTACTACAAGGGGGCTGCCCTCTGAAAGATAATTCCGGATTTTGGATTTGGGGAGGATCTCCCCCACCCCTGTATATCTTTCAGAAAAAGCTAACAAGATTAAGTTTAGGCTTGATTTGCCAACAACTAGGATACTGTCAAAAAGCGAGGGAGGAGTTGGTCCCAGTCTCTGCTTCAGTGGGTTATCTTAGTCTGTTTGCATTGCGGTAAAGGAATACCTGAGGCTAGGTGATTTTTGAAGAGAAGAAGTCTATTTGACTTACGGTGCTGCAAGCTGTACAAGAACCATGGCACCAGCACCTACTTCTGGCAAGGGCTTTAGACTGCTCCAGTCATGGAGGAAAAAGGCAAAGGGGATCCCGTGTGTGCGGAGATCACATGGAGACAGAGAAGAAACAAGAATGAGAGGGATGAGGTGCCAGGCTCTTTTTAAAAATCAGTTCTCATGAGAACGAATAGAGTAAGAGCTCACTCATAGCCACAGGTGTTCATGAGGGATCCACCCCTCATGATCCAAACACCCACCGGCACCAGGCTCCACATCCAAAATTGGGGATCAAATTTAACATGAAATCTGGCAGGACCAAACAAATCATATCCAAATAATAGGGTTAAAATCACAAGAATGTTATATTCTTTGGGGTAAAAATGATCAAGCAAGAAAGTGAGTCTAAAATACATTTACCACCATCCTTCCTATCTTTGATATTATAATTATATAGTTATGTATTATATACTTGAACATCTGAGAGCATTCATAGGTCATAATTCTCCTTCTACAGGCCACACGCTTCTTGCGCTGCAGAAATGTGCTCCAGTGGAAAATGATGTCTACTGGAAGGAGTGTTACAAAAATGGATTCCACGGTCATACTTTGGGAGGTCCTAGAATATTGTTATTATTATTATTATTACTATTATTATTATTATTTGAGTTGGAGTCTCACTCTGTCGCCCAGACTGGAGTGCAGTGGCGGCTCCCGGCCTCCGCAGCCTCGACCTGCTCGGCTCCGGTGATCCTTCCGCCTCAGCCTTCCAAGTAGCTGGAACTACAGGCGCGGGCTACCACGCCCGGCTGATTTTTGATTTATTGTAGAGATGAGGTCTCGCCAAGTTCCCCGGGCGGGTCTCCAACCCGTGGGCTCAGGCAATCCACTCACCTCAGCCGCCCAAGGCGCAGGATTACAGGCTGAGCCACCGAGCCCGACTGGTCCTAGGATATTAAATGGGTTATTTTACCTTCAGGAATTCTCAAAACTCTCAATGTGTTATGCACATTATGACACTGTAACAAGGGAAAGCGATTTTGGTGTTTCCAACATTATATGGCCTTAGTGTTTACTTTTTTTTTTTTTTTTGAGTTGGAGTCTCACTCCGACGCCCAGACTGGAATGCAGTGGAAATGAAGGATACTGAAAGACTATTATTTAACACAGAGCATCAGGACACACTTGCATAAAATTAAAAATCACTCTAGAAAACAAGTATCTCTTTTAAATGTTTTTATTCGTCTGTAAGCAGATCTCCTTATTTAGTGAGAATATTATTTCTCTTACTACAATCAGACTACAATCAGACTACAATAGTTAATTTAAAAAATATTTTCTATTGTTTATTTTCTTTACACAAATTGAGCTGAATTCTAATTATATACATTTCCATACATACTTCTTTTCTAACTTACAGAGAGTAATTTTCCATTCTCCTCTTCAAAAAGAAAGTAAATCTTTCCCTCCAAAGTGGTATCTTTAATAGATGATGGCTTTGTAAGACAGCATGTCTATGGCTTCATGTTTGGTTTTACCTAGAAACTTACAGCAAACACAGAAATATAGAAACGCCAATGGGTTTAGTCAGTGAGTTTCTTAGAATATGTTTAAAAAAAGCCTGTAGTGCTATCAGAAAAAAAATTCACTACAATTTAAGAAAAACTTAATGATTTTAAAACATTATTCATATATTTTCTGTCTTATCTAGAAAATTTAAAAGTTATTCTCACACCTAAAGATCTGAAGATGAATCTACCTCATCTCATTTATTTTGTTTACCACATTTTACTCTAAAATCCCAGTTTCTGACCCATGATTATTAGTTCTGGAGTCCATATACTTCTTTATTTCATTAAACATCCCCCGACTTGTGAGGGAACCAAGAGAAGCAGGAGTCACATTCTGTTGAAAATGTCTTGTTTAGAGTGGAAAACCTAAGACATTTAGCTTAATTGCTAATATTTTATCTTATTTAAATTGTCCAAAATAGTTTTCTTCAGGTTATTTACCAATTCTTGACAAAAATTATCAGCTTTTGCATCTTTTAGCATCTTGTAGCTAATGACATTGAGTGTCTTCTAGATGTCTGAACTGTGCTAGGTGCTTTGCATATATTATCTTTAATGGAAAGATACAGAAGAAAAAACTGAAATCAACTGAATTTAGCTAACTTGGGCTGAAACCTAGAAAACAGCTAAATTGGGTTGAGAATATAGTTTTCTTTTTCTCTGTGTTTCAAATTCTTATCACTATACCTTGCTACCTTTAAAATTTGTCTGTAGACTACAAGTGACATTATTTTACTGTCCAGTTTTCTCTATTGCATTCTATATTTTTTGAAGCTAGACACATTTTTTTAGTATAAAAGACCCATGCCTAATTTATCCTTACACTTTCAGTGGCTACTAATTTGTTGACTGTACAATTAATAAAACATATTGTCCCATCATTGTAGTAACTTCTACTTGTCAAGTCATCTGTATCAAATTTTCTTCTATCATAGTCCATTCTCACAGAATTGAGTTTTTGTCCTGGCCTCCATTCCCAGGACTTGGGGTGATGTTAAGAATAAGTAAAGTCTATCTTGAACAATTGAACAAGGGCTTCCTACCATCCTGTGAGGGCTCCCCAAGGGAGCTCATACAACGGAAATAAGGATCAACGTATTACAGATGAAGTTTTGACATAATTATAGAAAACTGAGCCAGACAGTTCTTTTTGCTGGTTAAAGGCCCAAAGTATTTGTTGCCCTGAATGCAACCCAAAATCTCTGAACTTATTTATGCCTGTATTAAACAAAAGCTCAAATGTTTTGCCATTAACTAGCCAAACAAAATATTGATGCTCTAGGCATTTCCAAGATTTATATTGAACTTACAATTTTGTAGTTTCTAAATTAGAGAAATAATACTCAAAAAGAGTCAAAAATGACCTTCTATCCATCTACCTCTTAACAGAGTCCAAGTTTTATTCTTCTTTGATCTTTAACCGTAAAGTTTATAAAAGTTTTTATTTTCTATCAGGAAAAAGGTATGATGCTTTATATGATTTATTTTATTTAGTCATCAAATCAAGTATTATATTCACATTGTAGATATTACACTGCATTTTCAAATGGTGAAGCAGGCTCTGATGTGCTAAGCATATTTGCACAATATCATTCAGCTAGTAATTAATGAAGGCACACTTTGAACATATATATATTCCTAACATCCAAGTCTTGGTTTCACTTAGTATATTGTGTGGACATAAAACCATGAGTTAGTTTCAATTGTTACATCCTTTGTTTTATTGAGCCTCCATTTAAGATGTGGTAATACAAAGAATACTTGTTTCTTAATTCTTTGTAAAATTACCACTAAAATGTTATCTATTATCTTTTCATTGTGACTTATATAGGGATTAATATAATAAATCACTTCCAAATTTGGCTTGAGGAAAAAGCTTTATCTCTTAAAGAATTAATGTTTTCTTTTATTATAATGAACAAAAGTGAACAGCTTACTTTTTTTTCTGCTTTACTTCCAGGAAATTCAAGAATCAAGGCTAAATTTGAAAGCTCAAGCATATAAATTATTTTAAGGGGTTGATATGTTTTTTTATTCATGACTCAAACATTTCCTTCTATATTGATAGTTTTCTTTTATTGTAAGAGTCTCAAATCCATTTTTGAAGACAAGGTTTAAATTATAACCAACTGATAGAGATCCTGAATCAAAGCCTTTATTTTTAAAATGAGACTTCTCAAATTTATCTTTCATCTATCTGTTTCTCAATCAATCATGTTGTTCTTACCCCCATATTGTTTTTCTTTTGAATTTTGAAAGCTGAATTTATTGTGATAGCAAGTCTTCAGCATTATTCTTTCAAAGCTTGAATTGAATATTTATTTAAGGAAAAGCTTGCAACATTCTTTTAAAGGACAGAACTTACTAATTAGATTTTGGTTTAAAAATGATGAAATGCCAAGTCTTAGTTCACAGTTTATTTTAAATTTTATGAGAGTTTGCACTTGCCTTCTTTTCTCCTCCTGTCCTTCCCTGAAACATTCCAGTCATTATCACATCATATTTATAGCAATCTTTCCTCTGAAAATGTGTTCATGGAACACTGACCATGTTTCACATATATAAAAATGAATCCAAAGTAAATTGATTGAAAATATGCATATTGTGTTTGAGTTAAGATGATGTCAAAGCAACTGGGTGACTTGGTTACCTTGGCACTTTAGATGTTCAACAAATAACGTTATTTGGCCAAGTTTGTGCTAAAATGAGTCCAGGTAGTTACTTGGCATTTTGGAAAACAACAACAAAAAAATTGACTAAAATTTGCATTTTGCAACTAGTTCTGTTGGTGCCCCCTAGGATAATTAGTTTCAGGTGTTTTCAACAGCACTTCAATATGATCTGTCTGGCTTGACACAATTTGCTTTTCTGATTACATAGGGCAAAGGGCATCTTAAGCCCTGAATCCCAAAGACGTGAGCCAAACATTGCTAACGTCTACAGCTCTGCTCTTTTAATTAACCTGCATGCATTTAAAAATATGTACATCTGCCCTTTAATACTTGCAAGTGTTTTGTGCAATTAATGGGTGATATGTATAAAATACCACTTATTTATACTCACTTCATTTGTTGCGTTTCAGAAGACATATCTTGTATTACTAGGGGTCTTAGAAGAGATGCAGGAGAAAATGTTATTAAGCCTCTAACAAGATACCCAATTTGTCAAATCTGAGACTATAGGGGCTGACAGATCAAATGCTACCTTTCAGGGCAAATGTTGAAAATAGCCCTGGAACTAAATCTTTGGAGAGAAGCTGTTAATAAATTGCCAAATTACTTGAATTGCGATGAAGCAGAAAGAAATAATATCATTTCTCCCAGTTTATGATTAAACAGTTCATGGATTTTGAAAAAAAGAGCAAAGAATTACTTATGTATACTAATTATAGCTGAGTTCCAGATTTGATGATGCTCGTTCTGGATTTTACTTTTCCCAATTGTATTGTGAATAGCTGGATCAAGATGATTTTCTAATATATATAACTCCTGTGACTAAATGACTATATCTTTAGTTTTCTGTTGCTTGAAAGTAGCAATATAAAATAATTATGTTCAGAAATGTGAAGTTTACTGGCTGTGCTGCCACTGTTATATTTATTAGCAGGTTATATTTATTAGCATAGATTATAAAGTGAAGTGAGGATTTGACAATTTTATGGTCTATTGATCAAGATAGGTTGCACAGAAAGATAATTTAGGATTTAAGTGAACTGGTTAGCTAGACTGTAAGTACTGATCAATTATTCAGATAATTAAGAGTTCACACTTCATCTTCCGCTGTCTATATAATCCCTGAATATATGATCAAGACAGATAAAATACCCAATCACTGGGATGTTATTTTTATATGACATGAGCCGATTTTACCCAACTACCCTCCCCACACTTTTTTATATATGAGTTACAAGGCATGATGAAAAGTTTCCCACTATGCCTCCATGGTGCCTCTAATGCCATCTTTAGTCATGGTCTTCCCTGGACCGCAGGAGTGAGGATGCCCCTTTGATCAGCAGCAGGGTGGCCGACTCAGTAGAGTTCTGCATTGAGAGGAAGGACTCTCTTTTGTTTCACATTCTTGAAGGCTTTTCCTGGCCGGTGTTAATTTGGCAGGAGTGCACACTTAGGCTGTTGGGCTGCTGCCAGTCACTTGGTCCTGAAACTGGAGTTAGCAGCATCTTGCCAAAGATTAGACTGAGAAATCTGGATGCAGGCTGGCAATCCAAGCAAGCAGCCCAGCCAAATTGGCACAGTTGGGAAAACCTTGGAGAATCACAATTATTTTAGACAAAATACGAAGTTTGTGAGCTTTCTAAACATTATGTAAATCAACCTTGATTCCTAATTCATGGAAGCACAGAAGTCCATCACTTTTGATACATATGTAAATGTATTAGTGCTCTTATTCATGTCAAATTTAACCTGGGTTTGCAAAGAAGAAATTGAATTGTGTTACTGTGTGAATGCTTTAGTAGTTGCAGCAGCAGATAGAAAACTCAGGTGCCTCATGGACTTCCTCAAATTCTGGTTCTCATTCCCATTATGCACCAGGGGCTGCCCACCTGTGAGTGTGTTTTTTTTGTTGGGGATCCCAATGTGGAATATGAACAGTACAGTTGATGGAGTTCATGCCTCACATTTGTTATCTTATTAAGCTATCCTCACAATGGGCTTGTGAGATAAACACAATTATTGTTCACAATTCATCCCAGAGAGCTGAGACTCAAACCTTTTCCCAAATGCTGAAGATGGAAATTTTGTCCTTGTGGATAACTTGCAGTGCTCTTCAAAGATTGGTGTACTTAAATCCCCATGAGATGTTTCTAAAACACTGTTTCCTGGGTCCTGGGAAAAGCAAATCTGGTTTCATAGGTCAGGTTCAGGGTGGGATTCTGGATCTCTTATGTAACAAGTGACACAAATGATTCTAAATCAGATGGTTGGAAGGGTAGCCTTTGAGAAATATTCTATATCTCTTGATTGCACCCAAGTGTGTAAACACACGTTGGAGTAGGATGTCTTTTCCAGTCCAAATTCTTGTAATGTGAAACCCAGAATCCTCAGCTATGGTCCATTCTATAGTGTTGAACTGGCTTTCCTTAACAACACCCCCAAAATTCTTTCTAAAAACTTTTCTGCAGGCCCCCCCCTTGGTTTCTTGTTTACCCCAAAGTGCTTAGCTTGCTTCTATTTTGATTGTCGCTTCGACATAGTTACTTAGATAGCAAAAACATAGAACCAACCATGTTGCCCATCGAACCTGGACTGGATGAAGAAAATGTGGTACATATACACAATAGAATATTATGCAGCCATAAAGAAGGACAAATATATGGACTTCGCAGCAACTTGGATGGATTTGGAGTTGATCATACTCGGTGATTTATCACAGAAACAAAGAACAGAGTACCATATGTTCTTACTCATAAGTGGACCTTGAACAATTATAATACTATAAGAAAGCAAGTGGCAGTAATGGGAAACCGTCAGGGGCGGGGGGATGGGATTGGTTGTTGAGGGAAACTGCTAGGGGAGGGAGGGGCATACCTCATCAACAGGGGTATCTGTATAATCAATGTTTGTATACCTAACCCTGAATTGTGTACCACATCTTGATGATAATAATAATAATAATAATAATAATAATAATAATAATAATAAAGGAAACCTCTAAAGCATAAAGTATTTGAGTAAAAGGTTTACACACCAGATGTACTTAGAAGTCCTGTAATAAAACAGTTGAACTCAGTTCTTCCAACTTGTTTCAAGATTCTGTTAAAATACTTTTTCTGTCCAGGAAGAAAAGATTTACCTTACTGAACCACAGAGAATCTACAAAAGTCATCTGAGATCTTCAAAGAAAGTTATATAAATTGTTTGCATACCTTACTCTACTGCTCTGAAATATAAGGGTAACTTTTTTTGACAAATAATCTGGAAATCTGCAGAGTTCCTAATATACTGTTAAGCTCATTTATGTCTTTATTTTTCTTTTAACACATTTTGTTTCTTACCTGGCAGAGAAAAGCCTAAGAAAAGTCCAGGACTCTTGCTTCTAGGTCAGGGGAGAATTTGGTTGGAAAAATATGAGCTTAAAAAATACAAACAGAAAATAAATAAATAAAAAGAAACATTTTATGAGCTTCACGAATAGTTTGCTTAAGACAAAAAGAAAATTTCCATTTTTTAAATTCTATCTCATACAGATTTACAGTTATATAAAGTTATACTCAGAAAGATAATCCAATTTTTATAATTCTGCTGCTTAAAAAACAACTTCATGCTATGATGTCAACTTATGATTTTAAGATGAGCATGATTTCTTTTGAGCCTGAATCTCTTACTTTATAAGGAGAGTCTGCCTGTAAAAAAGTGGATGTACTGGAATTGATCAATGCAACTTATGGTTTTTCTATTTACATTTACTCTGAAATTACAGTGATTTCAGAGGATCTTAAATTTTATTTGATTTAACATCTAGTCTGTGTGGCTGTATTTCTTTAGGGAGTAGCTAGACAATCTATTTGTTGCAATTTTGATGATGACATGATTTGAAGAATAGGTATATCTAAGTCATCACTTGATTTTAATTTTGCTTGAATGGTATTTTACATTTTTTTCTTTTAAGGTCTTTTCTACAAGCCAGGTTGAGGGATGATGTTTCTAGAAGCTTAAGGTACAAGAAGCAGGAAAATAATGCTTTGATATCTCTATGATACTTTAGATTTGTGGCTTTAAAAATTTTTTAATTACATTAATTTTACTAATCAGTATATTGGTGCAGAGAGACAATACACTTTTGATGAGTCATTGTTGTTTGGAGATGAGGAAATTAATGCATTGTGGGTGACCTATGCATTACATAAGAACACAGCATATGTTGCACATACATGAAAGATGTGACTAATTTCTGGTTTCACTGAACTTGTGGTCTTATGAATAAAGGGCAGGATGTAATAAGGTTTTATTTTTCTTATTCCAGTAACTTTTCTTTAATACAACCCTGTTAATGATGCTTCTTACATAATCGGAGGGGAGAGGTGATCGTTTGGTAGTTTTAGGTAGCGGCTTGGTATTTTTGAAGGGAATGAAACTTTAGACTTGAGCAAAAGAAACAGAAGAACATTTGAAAGGTCTTGGGGGAAAGTGACAAGAGAAGTCAGTAGTTGGAGAAATAATGACAAGAGAAAAAGTAAGGGAAGAGATGAAGGATTGGATTGGCGGGACAGAAGAAGATGGAGAGCTCATTTCAAATGGGAAGACTAACACAAGTGTTGATATGGATTGGGAAGTCGTGTGTAGTATCAGAAAAGAGTATTTGACAAAGTCATAAACCCAAATTGAAGAGTAAAAATAAGTGAGTTTAGGGAATATGAGAGGTTATTTGACAGAAGGTTTTGAATTCTAGATGTTGGAATTCAGTTATTTTAATAGGTGATGTGGTCACCTGAAGTTGCTAGGGAAGAATCTGGGACTTGAGTATATAACTATGCAGAAACTAGTAAAATGAATCCACGGGCAACAAGAAGTTCACATTGCTGTATAAAAAGAGTCAGAGCTAAGTAATACCTGCCCACTTTAGATGGTGCATGAGCTGTCTGGCTAGCTAGGGTCCTCCTTTTAACCCCTTTGTCATTTAGATTACCTGCTTGACTCTTGTGGGTGTCTGAGTTTGCAACCCAGGTCTGAGAAGTGTAGGGGGAAGAAAGGCAGAATTTGGGACTCACATAATTTATTTCTGCAGATGACAGGTGATCACCAAATGCTGCTAGTCTTCCTGACAGGTGGAAAAACCAAAGGACAAAGTCATGATGCATCTCTGTCAATGGGTCACAAATCACTCACTGACATAGGAAAATGTCAGTCACCTGACTGATTATTTTGAATGATACACAACAACCACCATAAAGTTTCCATGTTATTGACTGAACTTGCCATTTATTGTGTAGCATACCAGAGAAATATCCTGAGGCAGAAATGTAATTCATACCAGAACTTGGGTTCACTGGTTGGGATAGGTTTCTCTGTGACACAAGAGCTTTTCAAGAGAGTCATTATAATAGAAACAATGTCCTGTAGTTGAAAGATCTGACCTATACTTCTGCCTGAGTGCCACCTTTGAAGATTGTGGCTTAATTAGTCTAGGGTAGGGTCTAGTTATCAATTGTTTTCTGAAATCTCTCCATGTGATTGTGCAGCCAGGTTTAAAAACTGTTGATCTAAGTGACTGACACTTGTGTGCTCCTTGCTCATGGATTTAATGTGAATAAAGTTGGACAGTTGCCCAATCAGGTAATTCTAAGGTAGTTTTTTAGACAGGGAAGTGGGGAGGTATCTTAAAGTAGCACTAACTGGGTTCAGATAATAAGAATCTGTAATTCCTGTCAAAAGAATCCAAGCACGTAGCTAGGCAAAGCCTCAATGTACCAAGTCTAAAAATTGAGTTGGGGCAAAAAGGGAAGAAAGAAGAGCAAGATGAGTAGCTAAGAGTGAGGTCAATGGATCGTCAGGTGTGAAGATTGTCTCCAGGAGAGATACTTGAGGCTGAGTTCAGCACTAAACTGTGAGGGGAGTCTCTTTCTCAGTGTTTCTCCTGCATGCTGTGCAGACAACAAAGTTATGGGCAGGCTGGATGCCACTTGTAAAAGCTTGAGCTTCAGAAATATGAAAGATCATAATGCTATTGCAGAGACGTATATAGAACAAGGAATGCGTTTAAACTTATTGCACTTGGAAAGGCATTTTTAGAGCACTTTTATCCCTTCTCCTCTCCCAATCAAAAAGTTCATTCAGACTATTAGAAATCAATGGACCTATTTCAATCTGTTCTCGTTCCCTTTCTCCCTACCTCTCTTACTTTATTTCTTCCTGCCTCTTTCCCTCTCTCCCTCTCCCTTTTAAATAAATCTCTTTCCCTTTCTTTCTCCCTCTCCCTTTCAAGTACATCTCTTATCCTAAAAAAAATTTAAATCGCCAGTTTCTCTCAATCCACATCAGGTTTTACTTTTAATTTGATGCTTTAAACATCTCTGGTATGGCTAAGCCCTCCCTTCTTCTGGAGGAGTAGCTGTAGCTCTGGAATCAGAACGTTCAAATCCTAGTTCCATCACTCATGAATTGTATGATCTTGCTCAGATTACTTTAGCCTATCCCAGCTTCAGTGGTCTCATTTTAAAAATGGAAATATATAATCTGTTTCTTACAGTTCTTATAATTGGAGGAAGTGTCTTATTCCGTGCCTATGTACAGCAGCTACTTAAAAATACTAACCTTTGCTTTGATCTGCTGGAGGGAGAAGATACATACAAAAACCCAATGCTGCATGAGAACTTAAATCAAAAAGGAAAGAGCTAATACCCCTGGGAGATATGCATCAGTAGCAGTCAGTTTTGATTTAAGTATTTTCCCATAAATTTTTACCTTGTTCCTGTGCTCCAGAGAATGAGTAGTTAAAGTTGGCATGGGGTGTGAGTTTGATGGATTACGCCCAATTTTGTTTCACAATCTTTACATCCACCAGTTGTGAGATGTAGATAGCATTTTACTTAGAGGAATGCAAAACTATTGGAAAATCACAGCCTTGACACTTTGCATGAACATAGACATTATTTCTTACTTTAGTTTAAAATATCAATGTGTATATGTATATATTTTTTTACCTGAGATTTTGGGATTGCTTAAAATTTTCAAAAGTCAAGTTTGTTTCTGAGGCAGAAAAATGTAAAAGCTTTTTTTCCCCTTTTTGATTAATGGAATGGGCTCTTGTTGACAATAAGTGTCAGAGTTGCTATGTTTTTAAAAGTGTGTCTGTAGTTACTTTAATACATTTGTTTTTGTTGAGAACGTCCTTTTCATATTTCAAGGTGCTGATGGTATAATATTATTTATGTAACCGAGGGTTCAGAATAGAAACAATTCACTTTTTGATTATTCATTTTTTATATATGCAACAGATATTTATAAAACTTTCTTTTTTCTTTTTTTTTTAGCCAAATTTTGTTCTTCTAGGTGATGCAGGTCCTGAGAAGAAAGACCCAGATGTTGCTTTTTTTTTTTTAAACACTTTTTTTTTTTTTTTTTTTAGGTAGTGTCTCAATCTGTTACCCAGGCGGAAGCTCAATGGCATGTTCACGGTCTCCGCAGCCTTGACCTGATGGGCTCAGGTGATCCTTCTGCCTCAGCCTTCCAAGTAGCTGAAGCTATAGGCGCGTGTTACCATGCCCGCTAATTTTTTTTTTTTTTTTATTGTAGAGGCAAGGTCTCACCAAGTTGCCCAGGCTAGTCTCGAACCCCTAAGCTCTGGCAATCCTCTTACCTTGGCCTCACAAAGTGCTGGGATTACAGGCTTGAGCCACTGCACCTGGCAAGATGTTGCTTTTAAGAGCAATTGATTCAACAAACAAACATCAATACCAAGCAGAACAATATTCACGTAGAAGCAGCAGTGTATAATAAAAAGAACATAGCTCCAATATCAAACAAATCTGGCTTAAATACTATCTCTTCCATATACCAGTTGTCTATTCTTGAGCAAAAAATAAGCCTCAGTAGTTAATAATACTTCCCTTGCAATGTGTAAAGGAGAATGACCAGTAATGCATGTGAATGGTCTAGCACAATGTCTAACACATAGTGGACACAGGTTTAAGAAAGACACTATTATACTGAATACAATAATGCTGGTGGTTAGGTACAACAGGCAATATTATTCACATTTTAATATTATTATTATTTATATTTTAAATGTAGATGCCAAGAGTCAAGATACTTTTAAAAAGCTTGTACCAAGCTACATGGTTTTCAAATGGAAGTGTCTAGATTCAAACAAAGCCCTGTCTTCAGACTGAACACCACTTACCTTGAGTCTTCCCACACACCATATTGCTGATTGAACTGTAAATGTTTTCCATTAGTGGCTCAGATTGATACATGTAATTTGGGGCATATGATGTAAAATATTTCAGGAATATTGGGTATTCCAAATTTTACTGTGAAAAAATACAACATTATGTAAGATACTAGACTTGATTTGAGATGAGAATAAAGCATGTATGTCCAAGTTTGATAAGTAGCTGCCAGATACATTATGAACAATTCGGATGGATGGATAGATAGATAGATAGATAGATAGATAGATAGATAGATAGATTAAATGGCAAGAATGACTACCCGAAGTCTATCTGAATGAGCTCTGAATAGCTCAGAGAACTCATTTTGAAGGGAAAAAGATCTCTAGAATGAAATTGACATGCAAAGAAAGGCAGCTGCCTGGGATGGGGGTTAAGGAATTATGAATGCACAGACACTGTGAGACCTGGTAAAGCAAAAGCAATACGCAACATAAACTTCATTGCTTGTGAGCGTGTGTTGAAGAACTCCTGTTTATTCACAGGAATATGTGATGAAAAGACTTTGAAGGAGGGAGCTCAACTTGTGGAGAAAGGATTCAGTAAAAATTGGGAATTACAGAATATATCACTCCTATGAATTCCTGGGTTATGATATCTGAATTTTTTTTTTTTTTTGAGAAAGCAGGATGTATTGAGAGGACAGAGATACTCCCACAGCAGGAGGGGACCTGAGGGGGTTACCCTTGAGAATATCTGTATGATAGACATTGTTGTTACAAAGAAAACAATCCATCTAGTCATATAGTGTTTTTGGCCTGATTGTAATAGATTCTGTGTAGCAAATAATCTTAGACAGTAACTAAGTTATTCAGTTGTTGATAACAGTTCATTGTTTTTTCCATGCTCAAGTTCTGCAACTGTAATATTTCCTCCTACCCCAGTGGTCACCTGTCTAAATCTTCATTCTCCAAGGCCCAGTGTCAAATGCATTAATTGCCATGAAACTTTGATAATTTTCCCATCTGGAAAAAAGAGCATGGGAGAGAGGGAAGAAAAGCCATGTTGGAGTCATCAAACCAGAGTAAGACTTGAATTTCAGTTACTACTTAGAAATCCCTTTATCTCTCCAGTGTTTGTTTTCCTTTGTGCAAAGTAGAATGAGAAGGCCATCCTTCTTCACAGGTTGTTTTGAAAATCAAATGAGATGGTTTGGAGAAAGTGTTTATGGTTTGGAATTAATAGTATTATGAAAGCTTTATAGTTGATGGAAAGTCTATGAGATCATGATGTCAGGCAAAGAAAGAATAGTTACAGGTGTTTGATTTACTTGTGATCTTAAATGACTTAAACATTTTTATCTAAGTTTTTTATATGTAAAATAAAGTAAAATATGCTACCTATCTTATAGGTGGAGTATAAATGAGATAATATATTTAAAGTATATGCTCCATAGGACATAGTCAGTCAATGTTAGTTTTATCCTCTTTGGAATAAACCTGTTCTTTTTAATATTTTGTCTTGTAATCACTTTATGCCTTTTATTTTTGCTATTGATGTGCTTTTCTCACGACCTCTGTAAGAGTAAGATATTTGAGAACAAAGTGTATGACTTATTCATGTTTGTAACCTAAGCATCCTAGACAGGATTCTGAGCTTCGGAAAACCCAATAATTTTCTATTAATTGTGTGACTAAATGAAATAATGAGAGTAAAGTCAAGTCGCCTGCCAGAGAGATTTTAAAAGAATAGATGGCCGTCAGAGTAGTTAGTTGAAGAGGTAGAATAAGAAGAGAGAGGACAATTAAAGGTAAAACATAGAAGCACTGAAGTGAAGTGGAAGCCACATGCTAATTGTATGACTCACATTGCTGCCTGGACGGGCATATGCAGGCAGGCCAAGGCCAAGATGCTTCTTATATGCTTTCTGGTTCAAAGACATTGCACTGGGTATGCTCATGTCAACAAACTTACAAACAGAACTAAACTCTAGACTTCCTAGGGACTAAAATGTGTATATAACAGAGAAATAAAAACAAAAAACTCTTAAATACCCTAAATGTCAGTTTCTTTTCCCTTCCGGGCTACTTCTCTTAAGTATATTTTAAAAAGAAGGGGTCTACTGGACATGCAACAACTAACTTGTTCATGAGGGAGCTCATCCTTGTCATTGTGTACTTCTGCCTGTTATTTCACCTCTAGATTGGACCAACAGGCTCATTACCTAAAACATCTGGGCAGTTCCCTCTGTGGAAAATCAGGTCTTAAGAACTGGCTTCAGCAAAGGAGCACATATAGGGCCAAATGCTTTTCTCTGCACTGGCCTGTCCCTTTATCTTCTGCAATATTCCCATCTGGGCTGCAGGTACTTAATTTATTGGAGGTTACTAAAAGTTGGGGTCACTAGAGAAATTTCCACTTAGAAGAGAAAATTGATTAAAATATGGTAAATATGACTTTTTCCCCAAATACAGTGAAAATAAAATTAAGAAATTAGGTCCTCACAGGATGTACTCAGTTTCCAGCCTTGATCCCCTACTACACATGTCTACCTCTCTGAAATTCCCTCCTAATCTTTGCTATTTGTACTATTACTGTGTAAGACACTATTCCTAAACTTTAAAAAAGTCATATTATTTTGCTCACAATTTAGCATGTCAGGAATTTAGAAAATATTCAACTGGGATGTTTGTCTCTGGTCCCTGTAGCATCTGTTGAAGATGGAGGCCTCACTTCCAAGATGGTTTCTTCATTTTACACGTCTATAATCTTTATTTCTTTCTCTGTCCACACATCTCATTTTCCAGAATCTGTTCAGATGGCTTCCTTAGGCATCTTTGGCAGTCTCAGGGTAGTCAGCTTTTTCTCCAGAGCTAGTGTTCTTCCCCCAGAGTTAGGGACAGAAAGCAGAACTGTTAGCTCTCAAGATCCAGACTAAAATCCTGTGTGCCATTGCTTCCTAGATATTTTACTGGTCATGTAAGTTATAGGGACTTCCCCAAGGAAAGAAAACACAGACCATCATCTCTAGATGAAAGGGGGGTCAAAGAGTTGGGAGTCTTTTAAATTCATATATTTACAATTTTTTCTTTTGAAAGCTCTAAACTGTTCCCAAAGAGTCCCTAGGTGTCTTCTCTCCTTTCCTGTCTTCCTGATTGTACATTTAGCAAAGTCTAAATTATTTATTAAAGTCAGGTCATGAGTTATAAACCTGCTTTTTAATTCTCCTTAATATTGACACAAACACAGAGGCACACTTTTCCAAGACACTAATTCTTTTAGACAGTGCAATTTAAATCTATAAAGAGAAAGAAACATTTTTTTTCAATATCCTTTATTATTTATAAGGTCTTTTTTATAAAGAGGTATTATTATTTTTCATTTTCATGTGAATCAATATGTATTACTTTCATTAATCCCATCTTTATCTCCACTTCACTTGTACCTTCATATTATAATCTCTTGGTTTGGGAATAAGAAATTAGGTCATTGATAAACCAGATATATCTTAATCCCCAAACCTTTAGGAAAAAATAAAAAGGAAACAGACCAAATAAAAACTTTGAGAAGGACAAAATTATGAACTTCTGTGACATTAATAATAATAATAATTACTCATAACTGACATATATTAAGAGATACCAGGATCAGGTTCTATTCTAAGCATTAGGCATGGCTCAAAGAATCTAATCTCCACATCAACTCTATGATGCAGACCCCCTAATTATCTTCATTTTATAGATGAGGAAGCTGAGGTCAGAGAGCTGAAGTGATCAGAAGCAAATCTAAGACTAAGACCAGTGTCTCTGTCCTCAATTCAGTGCTCTTGCCACCTACAGTTCTGTCTGGAAACACCTTCGAGACTTCCCTATGATGAAATCTGAATTTTAGCATCAACAAAAGCATACAATGCCTTATTAGTCATCTGTTTTCTTAGTTTTTTTCCCCAGGGATTTAACAAGTTATTCGGAGGCCAGAGAAGCTTAAAGTTTCAACATTACCACATTCTCTTGGGACTTAACTTAAGCTCCAGGCTGCTATAGGCCACATGCTCCAGTACTAAAGAGGTTGCCTCAAACTTAGCCATCACTGAGAACTTGAGGATGTAAAAATCACTGAAACATGGAGGAAACAATGGTGAAGAGAAGAGCTGGAAAAGCCTTTCCAGTATCCACGTGCAGAATCAGATTTTTGTACCACCTGTGATAACTGAAAAAAATCTTATCTTTTTCTTTTTCTATTTCTCTTGGGTAGAGAGACTCTATCTATAAATTATATCTTGATATTTCCCTTGTGTATTTCAGGACTTGAATACATAGTTGTTGAAGTAGTGAACAATTTGGCAGCATTATCTTTTTCTCTAATTAACCAAGTGACTAAGGCCAAACAGCTCTCTCTTCTTTCCTCCGTAGCTTGCTTTGCTATTAATCACACAAGGGCCAGCTGCATGTTGATGGGGACAGCTATCTGCAAATTAATAGTTAAGGGGTAGAGAAGAGGCCCAGGATGTATGAATGACCTACCAATTGAGTAATCTCAATTATGGTTAATTGAGAACAAGATTCAATTAATACACCTGTACAGTGTTCATTTAAAAAAAAATCCCAATAAATTTAAATTCATTAATAAATTATGCAACTTTGATGAATGGTGCATGAATATGTGTCTGAGTGAGTGAAGTTGTTTAATTTGGGTTAATATGAATAAGAGTAATTAACTTTCTTATCTGAGATTGGATGGGTAGCTGGGAAGAAGATGGTATTTGAAAGGCTAAGCCGAGTGAAGCCATGAAGAATACTCTAATTTAATTTAGAACAGAAGGTTCAGATCTTGTGAATTCTGACACATGCATGTATAGAAAGAAGGAAACACACTTTTAAAATACTACTATTTTAGGTGGCATGAAGTCTTTAGCTCAAACTTTTAGACCCAATTTAGTTGGATGTATAAATGAGGATTCTATCTCCTGGGATGGCCTATAAAAGTGAATATTTGTTCAACATTTTAAGATCGTCAAATTGAAAGTGCTGTGTAAATACTGGGCCAGATTAGCTCACCATGTGTCTCCCTGTGTGCACAGAGCTTTCGCTGACTTCAACGGGTGGAATGTGGTGGGAGAATCTGGCTCGTTATTAGTTTTCCTATTTTGATTTGATCAACTGTTGTCAATTGCAGACATTGGTAATTACCCACAGAAAAGGAGAGGAGGGAGAAAAAACTTGCTATCACAATATTTATCTTCTCAGTTATGGTATTTTCCTATATTGAAAAAAATATTGTGATGAATTGTGCAACACAGCAAGTACTGATACTACAGTGCCCTTGATGTGAGTGTATTTTTGTACAGACTTTTTAAAATTTCTCAAATAAAATCTATATGTTTAGGGAGTAGTGTTGCTTCATTTATCACTGTGCCCTGTTAATCCTCCTTTTCATTCCTTTCCCATCTCAGATTTGACCCTTAGATTATGTCTCCCTAGGTGACACCAAAGTCCAGACCATTGCTGTCCAAACACTTTCTGTAATGAAGGAAATGTTTTATATCTGTGCTGTCCAATGCAGTGGACAATAGCCATATATGGCTTTTGAATGCTTGAAATATGGCTGGTGTGATTGGGAAACTAAATGCTAAATTTGACAATATTTTAGTACATTTTAATTTGAATAGTCACATGTAGACAGTGCCGGGCATATTTCTGTGCAAACTAAACTCATACGACTTCATTATTGTGATAGCCTGTTGACTGCTCTTCTTAGTGGTCAAATATTTGTCTTTAAATTAATCATCTTGAAATTCTACTTTCATTATGAAATTCCCTACTTAGAAACCTGTGGTGATTTCATGTAGTCTTGTGCTACAGTAAGCCATATAACACAATGCATCCCAAATTTGGCTGTCCGTCAATATCGCTAGAGTATATAATTCATTAGGTCCAAGATCGAGGCTGGGAAGCTGATTCTGAGTCAACTTTAGGAATTACTAGCCTAGTCACTCCATTTTTCTGCATGTCCATTGTTACCCTCCTAGATAAATTCATGAACATGTTTTACCCGGAATCTTGTAATATTTTTCGGAGTTTTATCCCTATTTCCTCACTCTTCCCCCCAGCCCACAATACATTCTCCAAATAACAACTGAAGTGATTGTTCTAAAAGTTACATAGAATATATTATTCTGATGGTTCAAACCCTTCAAAGACTTCTCATTCCTTATGAATAAAATGCAAAGTTTTTTCATGTATGTGATCTACTAACGCCTACATGGTATTCTTTCCACATGACACTTAAACATTATTTTTTTAACCACTTTTCCCTGCCTACTACTGGTATTTTCCTTTTCTGAATATGTCAAGACACTTACCATGCCAATGTTTTTGACTTGCTGTCTTGCTTTTTTGGACTGCCCTTTTCTGGGATCTTCAAAATTTTGATCCCTTCTCATCTTTCACATCTCAGCTCACATAATACCCCAGAAAGATTATTTTTTGTTCACAGCATCTATTGTCCATGTCCATCTCAGTTACTCTCTATACACAATCTTTTATGTGCATAAGCACTTATTATTATAAAAAATTATATTTTATTAGTTTATATGCTTACTACATATCTCTTATTATTATAAATAGGTTCTATAAGAGCAGAAATTTTATCTTTCTTGTCTTAATCCTCAGTTTTCTAAGTGACGATCATCTTTTTAGTTCATATTGGCTTTAACCTTCTCGTCAAACACAATTATTTACAAAATAAAGTTTCAAAACCAGCAACGTTTGTATCACCTGAAAACATAGTGAAATGCAGTTCTATGGCAGACTTAGTAAATCTGAAACTCTGGGGGCATCTAAAAGTCTGTGTTTGGTGTTCCAAAGGGAGAGAAGAGCAATAATGGGGCAGAAGGAACATTTTGAAATATAATGGCCGAGAGGTTTCTATAATTAATAAAGATCAACCACAGATCCAAGAAGTTTATCAAATCCCAAACACAAGAAGTACAAAAAAAAGAAAGAAAGAAAGAAAGAAAAAGGACAAAGGCACCTTGCAGTCAAGCTGCTGAAAACCAAACATAAAGGGAAAATTTAAAGAGCAACTAGAGAATAAGAAGCAAAATGATACCAGTGACAGCTGGCTTCTTATCACAAGCAATGAAGATCAGAAAAAAGTGAAATAGAATCTTTAGAGTGTTAAAAAATAATTGTCAGCACAAAATTCTATATTCAGTAAAAATATCCTTCAAAAATGAAGATGAAATAAGTAGATTTTTCAGACAGATAGAAGCTGAAAGAAATTTTTAACAGATTTTCTCCACCAAAAAAAATGGTTAAAAAAAAAAGTTTTTCTAGCTACAGAAAAATAATGTAATATGGGAGCCTACATTTGTGGGAAGTAATAAAAAAACATAGAAATGGTAAATATGTGGCTAAATATAAAAAATCGTCTAATTATTATTTTTATTCCTGCTATTTTTAGTTTACTTGAATTATTATTTACTGATTAAGGCAAAAATAATGTAATGTATCTTGGAGATTATAGCATTTGTTAAACATATGACAAAAAGAACTCAAAATTGGGAGGAAAGATAAATTTAATTCTATCATTTTAATATTTTGTTAAATATTATTATATTATTTGAAGAAAGAATTGAAAAGTTATAGCATATAGTGTAATCTCTAAAGTAACACTGAAAAAGCAACAGAGTACTACTGTTTTAAAAGCAATAGTGGAGACAAAATGGAATGTTAAAAAATGCTGACCCACCCAAAAGCGGTACAGAAAAGAGAAACAATGGAACACATACCAGAAAATAAATATCATGATGAAAGGCATTAAACTAGTAATAATTATGTTAGACATACATGAATTAAACACTGCACGTAAATAAGACAAATATTGTTGAACTTCTTAAAACAAGAACAACTCCATGCTATATATAAGAAATACACTTTACAGATCAAGACACTTCCATATCGAAAGTAAAGGGTTGGAAAGTTATGCTCTACATACACTAAAAACAAAATAGCTTAAACAAAGGTAATTTCAAGCTGAAGTCTTAGAAGTAAAGATTAAAATCTTATTAAAAGGTCTATTTATTAAGGAGATACAGCAATCTTAAATGTGTATGCACCTGACAACAGAGCTTCACCATTCAGGTATCAGAACTTGATAAAACTATGGCAACAAATAGAGCAAATCCACAAACATAATCAGATATTTAAAACCTGTCTGTTAGTAATTGCTGAAATGGAGTATTTACAAAAAAAGTTAGCTGATACCCTATATACTATTTCAATCACTTGATTTAATTGATATTTATAGAACATTATACCCCCAAATTTCAGACTAACTATTTTTCACAATTGTAAATGCAATATCCACTAAGATAGAACATTTGCTGAGTAACAAAATGATTTGCAGTACATATCAAAGTGCTGAAATCATATGTAGTTATTCTTTGACCAGTATGAAATTAGACTAAAAATCAATAACTAGAGTTATCTGGAAACTTTAAGTATTTTTACTTTAGAAAATATACTTTCAAATTTTCCATGGACTAAAGAAAAAATCATAATGGAAATAGAAAATATTAGAAAATATTTCAAACTGAATTATAATAAAAACACAGTAAATAAAAATTTGTGGATGCTATTATCAAACCATTACCTAGAGAAATGTTTATAGGTTTTGCATTTATAGGTTTTAATGTGCATATTCTAAAAGAAGAAAGATCTAAAATTAACAATATAAACTTCAGCCTTAATACACTAGAAAAATAAAGAGCAAATTAAACCCAAAGTAGAAGAAAGAAAATATCAAAAATAATAGCAGAAATAGAAATATACAAGAAAACTTTACTGTTTTTATTTAATATTGAATTAAAAGTCCTAGGCAATGTTTGTCTGTTTTTTAATAAAAATCAGTAAAATTGATAGTCTGGCAAGATTGATCAAGAAAAAGAGGAGAGAAAACAAAAAAATACTCATATGAGAAATATAACAGAGACATTACTACAGATTCTACAACTTAGTACAACTGAGTCAGGAAAAATTAGAAAATCTGGATAGCTGAATATCTATTTTAAATGACTGCCAGGGGAGGACATTAAAAAGACAAATATTTCAGTTAGTACAATTCAGGGTTAGGTATACAAATGTTCATTATGCAGGTACCCTTGTTGATGAGGGTAATATTTACCATAGCAGCACATGGAAGACCAAGGAGGGAGGATTGTTTGAGCCCAGAAGTCTGAGACCAGCCTAGGCAACATAGTGAGAGTTTGTCTCTACAGTAAATTAAAAAATAGCCATGTGTGGTGGTGTGTGCCTGTAGCCTCAGTTACTCAGGAGGCTGAGGCAGAAAAATCACCTGAGCCCAGGAGGTTGAGGCTGCAGTAAGCCATGGTTGGGCCACTACCCACCAGCCTGAGTGACACAGTGGGACCCCAACTCAAAAACATAAAAAAGAAAAAATTGAAATATTGGCTACTTGGATAAACAAGTAGAGAATCTAGAAATGGACATATGCACAATTGATTGATTATTGACTAAAGTTCATAGCCAAATACATATGGATATAGATATAGACATAGACATAGATACAGATTTTAGATATATGTTCTGCATATGAGTCCTTTGACTTACATACAGATATATATACACACACACATATATATATATGCATGCATATATCTTATGTAGTCTAGATATGAGTCATTTATATATATGACAAAGGACTCATATGTGGAACATATAACCTCTACAAATTGACATTAAAAAGACAAATAATTCAGTTAGAAAAGGAAAATTATACTTGGGCATTTTACTAAAGAAGATATATGAATCTTTAATAAGCTTATGAAAATGTGCTCAACACCATTACTCATTATAGAAATGCAAATTTAAGCCACATGATACCCATAAGAATGGGTAAAATAAAAATGACTGACAGCATCAAATGCTGGTTAGGATGTAGGGCAAATAGAAACCTAATATATCTCTGGTTGGAGTGTCAAATGGTCCAAACACTTTTGAGAACTGTTGGGCATTTTTTTATAGGGTTAAATTTTCATCTATTCTATGGCCTAGCAATTCCAAAAATATTTGTACCAGAATGTTCATAGAATCTCTATTCATAATAGACCCTCAAACTAGAAACATGCCAAATGTCCTTCAACAGGAGAATGGGTCAATAAAATGTGTTATATTTACACAATGAAATACTATTTGTCAACTAAAAAACTTTAAGCTAATTGTATACACAACATATATAAACTTCAAAAGCACTAAGTTGATTGCAAAAATATATACTTGATGATTCCATCTATATGAAATGAAGAACAGATGAAGTTATTTTGTGGTGATTGGAAGCAGAACATTGCTGCCTATGATGCGGGAATTGAGTGAAAGAAGCAAGAAAGAACTCTGAAGTGAGAGAAATGTTTTAAATCTTGCTTTGAAGTGTTAGTTTCATGAATGTATACGATTATCAACATTTGTCGAACTAAACTGTTAATATCAAGGCATTTATTTATGTAAACTATGCCTCAGTTTAAAAAAAATTTTGAGGGGGATCTTCTGTTTGCCCCATTAAATTTGTTTCCTCTGGTGTTAATTCTTCCCATTCATTCTTAGGTGCTTTTATATCATGGAGTAGGTTTTCTTAAAAGTGTTTCTTGATTTGATATCATCTTTGTATCAGAAAGTCCAAACTTACCTATCAGCAGGTGTGGTTTTGTTTTCTGTAGCCTGTTTAATTTTAGGGTAATAGTAGGACATGCTGTGGAGGGCTTATGCTAGGAGCTTATTTTCTCAACATTGGAACTTCCTTTTCCTCCTAACTCTGGAGAGTCTGTGTTGCTTCTTTGGACCATGTTCACACATTCAGTGCTGCAGCATTCATCTCCATTGTTGCCTCTGCGAGCGTGCATGCGTGCGTGCGTGCTTGTGTGTGTGTGTGTGTGTGTGTGTGTGTGTGTGTTAAGGGCAGGGAGCAAATGTTTTTACACAGCAAATCGCCCTGCTGGCTGCCTCAGCTCTCTGAGTGTGGAGCAACTCTAAAGCTCCTTCTACCTTTTGTGGCAATTCTCTTTTGCACATACTTGTTTCCAACTGCTTTTCATTTGAAGGAGATTTCTTAAAATCTTAGGTCCAAATTTGACCCCCCTCATGATTTTCCAGTGCTAAAAGGAGCTTAAACATTTAAAAAAAAAAAAAAAAGAGTGTGTCATTTGTTAAAATTCTGTCATTGTGAGTTGGGACTTAGAGACAAACACATTTACTCTATTAGCCATCTTAATCCCATTTCCCAAGTCACTTATAATTAGCAGCTGTGCCTGCTGTTTTACATACTGATGCGCCCAGTAACTCTCAGTATCACTTTTATGTGGCTCTATATAATGGTCTATGGACCTGACAATGGCCTGGACTCTTGCTATTTGTAAGGTAGATATTTCACAAGTTTACAAAGGTAGACATGAATTGTTCTCTAATGCAAAGGCAGTTTTGAGGAAGGAGAGAGAACCTTGGTTCCACATGCTTGTGTTTGCAGCAAGAGATGGATGCTTTAGAATCTTCACTGGGAGATTCAATTCTGTAGACAGGCAACCCCAAATTGAAAAACTAGGAGAGCCCTACTCCACATTGCCTAAATTCGCCCTAAGCACCTGGCCCCTGACTATTTATCATTCTAATGTTGACCTAACACTTAAGGAGGCTGTGTCTATAAATGAAGAATGTGTTTGTGCACTAAAGTCAAGTGCTATTTGCTGAGGATACTGTGACTTCCGTTTGACTTTCTTTCTGATAAAAGCAGATGGAAAAGGTTTTCTTTCGTTGTTTGCTTTCACATTAAAAACAAATACTTACTGCCAAAAAACAAGGATTGAAGTATTGCAGTTCCCCCTCACAGCTGTTATTTAGAGGTGGTCCAAAACTCTTCAAAGAACATTAGATAGTACAAATCCATAGGAAGCCAATAACGAACATAGCATTTGCTGTTTTTGTTCCCCCCTTACTTTTACAGGTCATTTGTAACACCTACAGCTGTTGTGATATTGAATTTACAAATTAATGAAGGGTACAATTTTATTGACAAACTTTTCATGTTACAAAGCAGGACACTGAATGACGCACACAGCAATTAGGCCACTTAGATTTATTTGAAAAAGAATATAGAAAGATTTTACAAAAAATGAAGGCCTCTACAATGTTGTTTGAAGGAAGACTACACTTTGGTTATTACAATAATTTAGCAATAAATCATTTTTACTAAATAGATTTTTGATTCTGTAGTTACAATATGTAAAAAGTACTTTAACAAAACAGACTTGTCTGACTTTATCATTAAAAAAATTCATTATAATTAGGTTTAAAATCCATAACCTAGAGGTCAACATTACAAATATTGTAGTTTTCCTGACTAGATAGACTGTTGTATTGAAAAGTCACATACTTCTATCAGATTTTATTTATACTTAACATTCTATCTTTAAAAATGGGTGGAAATGTATTCCTTCTACTGGACAATTCTTTTTTTTTAATGTTTTCAATTATAAATTACTGTGCAATCAACATCTTTGCAAATAAATCTATGGGTGTATAATCTGGTTATTTCTTGGGTGGGAGTTGATTTGGGGGAGAATGAACAGCTCAAAAAGAGGTTGTATGCATGATCTAGTTGTAGCTTCTGTTTCCTAAGTTATTTCTAATATTTTGCTGATCTGAGGAGCTGAGTAAGAATTTCTTTATTCCCTCATCAATCCTAATGGCATTCTCTGGGAAGCTGAAGAGGATGACCATTCTTCCATGAGAAATATATGAATAGTTGTGCTTTCTTACTGAAATCTCTAAATAAGCTCCCAAGATCTATTTGTATTATTTATGACTTTTTTCAGGCTCCTGAGAACTGTAATCAAGTTGCTTCTAGAAATGTTGCCTCAATTTATACTCTCACCAATTTTATGACAGTATTGGACATTATTATTTCTTTAAAGATTCTGATCATATGACATTAAAAATGGCATTTGAACTCTCATTTTAATTCTCATTGCATGTATTTGTTTATATAAAATTTACTAGCTATTCGTATTTTCACTTTTTAAAATATACATCTATATCCTTTGTTCATCTAGGCTCTAAGGGGGCTGATATTTTTATCTATATAATAAAAACATGTACAAATTGACATAAGCACTTCGCTATTTTTTAAAGTTATAATTTGAATTATTTAAAATTTTGTTTTATAGTGTTTTGTGAGATACAAATGTTTGTATATATTTTGTAATAAAGTGTATTAAACTTTTTTCTTTTCAGTTCTTTTTAATCTTCAATAGCATTTCAAATTATTAAACTTTATTATTTTATTTTATTTTTCAGAGATGATGTCTTGCTCTGTATTTCAGATATACAGTGTCATGATCATAATTCACTGCAGCCTTGAACTCTTGGCTTCAAACAATCTTCTTGTCTTAGCCTCCAGAATAACTGGAACTACAAGCACATACCACAGTGACCAACCTCAAATCATTAAGCTTTAAATCTATTCTTCTTCAAGCTCTAGATGTTAGTTAAAGTGTTGTGTGTTTTAGTAGAACAAGTATGTTCAGATATTCAGATTTAATTTTCTATTTCTAGTTTCCTCCTTCAAAGAGTGCCTCATTATATATTCTGTTATTTACAACTTACAATCTTCAAATAAAATTTTAAAATATTTTTTATGCAATTAATGATCCACATAGCAATTTTTAAAGACTTGTTAAGACTCTTCTTCTTCTAGTTTCAGTCCCAGAACTTTGTAATATCAAAAGATAGGTCATCCCAGATCAGTTTTATACTAGACTCCCCCAACGTTAAGTTACTTGGTTTGAAGTTACCAAAGCTCAGCAAACAAGTTTGAAGGATAGGATCTGATGACTTGGTATTCTTGGTGCTGAGTTGTTTTCGGCCCAGAGTCAATGCGATGCTGTCCATTCTGCATTTCAAGTAAACGGTAGCCCAGTTGTGCCCATGGATCTGTCATCAAACACAGCTCAGATTTCAGCTTTAACTTATCTAAATACAGGCTTACTGAGAGTGACAAGATCCTAGTAAATGGCATTCTCTGCCATCCTCTTTGATATTGTTTCTAGTAGGATGACTCATGGCTCTGCTTTGCCCTAGAAAATGTTTAATTACACCAGGGGCTTTTCATTGAGTAAAAGCATCATTGACAGATCAGCTGCCACCCTGACAACTTGGATTGTTTATTCTGCTGTCTGAGGATCACACAGTATTTACTTTACTAACACTGACCATCTGAAGGGAATTTCAACTGGATTTCTAGGCAGTCTGATACTGTCAGGTGAAAAGACAGTTGAAAGTTCAGAAATATAGAGATGTCTGGGTTTCTTGGTGAGATCTCATTAAATGTTAAGTAGCTTGAATATTTTGTTGTGTCATAAACTTTTCGGAGGAAATAAAAAAATCTTACTTTTTAATTTTATACTTTATTCAGCTAATAAAAGCACACACAGACACAGCTTTGATATGAAAACTACTTGATAATATATTGACAACTATAATACCTTGAGATATTAATGAAACTTTGTTTTGGTTTCATTGATGACTATTCCTTTGAATGACATATGCCATCAAACCACAAAATTTAGTACTTGGATTCCATTCAAAAGTCTACCCAGTGGCCAGGAATGGTCATAAAATCTTCATTCCAGCCCCTGGGTAGGTGCCTGTTGTAAAGTGATCTTTCTTTGGCTTGAATGACTGTCACATCCTCATTCCCTGCATGAAACCTTGTGCATTCACTGAAAAGTGATTCCGGTGAGGAGGATTGTATTTCTCCTTAGCATGTTTTGGAGCAGTTGGAATACTTCTTTCCTATACATGGAGAACACAGGAGGCGTCTTGCTGATTGGTTTTATGATTGATAAGACTAACACTGCCTTCCTCCCTCCCCCTTATATTTTCATGGTTGGGAAGAGTTTCAGGGAGCAAGTTAAAAAAAATCATGTAATCTCAGCAAGAAAACTGTCCTCTCTTTTAACCTTTCTTGATTTTTACTTCCCTATCAACTCCTCATTTGCTAACCCGGAGTTCTTGGAGAATAATTTCTCGCTTTTAAAAACCAGGAATGTCGCCATAAGAGATAAGATAGACAAGTGGGACCTCATTAAGCTGAAAAGCTTCTGCAAAGCAAAATAAACCATCAAGAGAGCAGGGAGACAGCCCACAGACTGAGAAAAAATAGTTTCCAACTGTGTATCTGACAAAGGCCTAACATCTAGGATCTACAAGGAACTCAAGTGTGCTGAAAAGAAAAAAAAAAAAAAAAAACAGCCCCATTACAAGGTGGGCAAAAGATATGAATAGACACTTCTCAAAAGAAGACATATGAGCAGCCAACAGATACATGAAAAAAATGCTCAGCCTCACTAATGATACAAGAAATGCAAATCAAAACCACATGGAGAGACCACCTAACTCTAGTCAGGATGACCAACATCAATAACTCAAAAAACAACAGATTCTGGAGAAGATGTGGGGAAAAGGGAACACCTACACTGTTGGTGGGAGTCTAAAATAGTACAACCTCTGTGGAAAATAGTGTGGCGATTCCTAAAAGATCTAAAAATTGATTTCCATACAACCCTGCAATCCGCTGCTGGGAATATACCCAAAGGAACTCAAATAATCTATGAAAAAGATACCTGCACATGCAGGTTTATTGCAGCATTATTCACAATAGCAAAAACATGGAACCAACCGTGCTGCCCATCAAAAGAGGACTGGATAAAAAAATGTAGTACATATACATGATGGAATATTACACAGCCACAAAGAAGGAAAAAATTACAAACTTCACAGCAACTTAGATGGATTTAGAGTCTATGCTACTGAGTGATCTATCACAGAAACAAATAACTGAGTACCACATGTTCTCACTCATAAGTGGACCTTGAACAATTATCATAATACTATAAGAAAGGGATTGGCAGTAGTGGAAAATTGCCAGGGGAGGGTAGGTGGGATTGGCAGTAATGGGAAACTGTTGGGGGAGGGTGGGGGTACATCTCATCAACAAGGCTACCTGCATAATGAGCATTTATATACCTAACCCTAAATTGTACCCCATATCTTTAAAATTAAAAATTAAAAAAAGAAAAATAAATAAATAAATAAATAAAAACCAGGATGTGGGAGAAATCATATTCCTGATTTTATTATCTTTGACTCATAAATCAGTTTAAGTGGATAGAAAGATGTGTGAAGATCAGCATTTGGTTTGTAAACTAAGCCAGTGATTGGTAGTTACGCAGGCCTGTGTCTTGTCAAATTCTTGAATTTAAATGTTGTCCTCAGACACCTCTAATCAATGAAGAATCTGGAATGACAACTTTTGCTTCCTTGAGTAATGAATGGTTGGTGGTTTTGTACCACTCTATGGAGACAGATCCAAGATTAAAAACATAATCAATCGAGAGTTTACTTTTAATAAAAGCTGGAGTTCAGTATGCCTGGGTGACCTCCAAATATCCACATAGCCACTGAACTCCAATCTTTGCTCTCTGACTTCATCCTGGGCCACTTAGAACATTAATGGACGCTAGGCACTTTTGCCTTCATAGGCCTCTTCTTTCATTAAATAAAAATTAAAAATGTATTTTATAGTCATATTGGTATATACAAATATAATTCAGGCTGGATTCCTTTAAGATATATTTATTACTATTATATTAATTTTTCCTTCTCATTTTATTTTATTTTTTTTGAGTTGGCTGGAGGGCACTGGCATACTCCCAGCCACCGCAGCTGGGCTCAGGAAATCCTTCAGCCTCAGTCTTCCAAGTAGCTGGAACTACAGGCATGTGCCACCATGCCCAGCTAATTCTTTTTTTTTCTTTTTTTTATTGTAGAGATAAGGTCTCGCTAAGTTGACTGGGATGGTCTCGAACCCGTGGGTTCAGGCAATTCTCTCACTTCGGCCTCCCAAAGTGCTGGGATTATAGATGTGAGCCACTGTGCCTGGCCGCTCATTTTTTTTTTTTTTTTTTGGAGTCTCATGCTGTCGCCCAGGCTGGAGTGCAGTGGCATGCTTATGGCCACCGCAGCCTCGACCTGCTGGGCTCAGGCAATCCTTCCACCTCAGCCTTCCAAGTAGCTGGAACACAGGCATACATCACCATGCCCGGCTAATTTTTTGATTTATGTAGAGACAAGGTCTCACCATGTTGCTCAGGCTGGTCTTGAACCCCTGTGCTCAGGCAATCTTCTCGCCTCCACCTCCCAATCTTTTTCATTTTAAAAGAAATAAAAATGAAAAACATTTTATTGGGCCCCTAAAAGTATCATGGGCCCTGGACACTGTTCCTAATGGATAAGTAAGCCTTACCTTTATATATTTGACCAAGTACGTTATTCTTTGTTCTGTCACTTAGACCATAGGCCTTCCCTAGTTTCAGACACAGACTCTGCTCAAATCTTACAAACCATTTCACATAGGATTCTCCCATGACGATAGTCAGCAGATGATGGTATATTTTAACTAGGAAAGACTACACAGAACCAGAGTTCTGCTGCCTAACTCCAAGCATTACTATGTACTGAAAACAACTGCCTCCCTCATCCATTAAATCCAGTCCCCTTGGATACTGACACAGGCCTGTATGTTTGTGGTCCTCCCACTTTTCCTTCACTATACAGCTTTCCAAACAATAGTTTACTTCATCTGTAGCTACTTTTGTTCATGCAATGAATCCAGCAAATACTTATTGAAACTTTCCTTTGTTCCAGGTGCTTTGTCATGTGCTTCCTTATTGCCCACAGACTCCAAGAGAGCAGGTACTCTGGAATTGTGGAATTGAAATTACAGTTCAAAACTTGTCGTTGGTGTTTAATTATAAAAATAATATATGCTTTTTGGAAGGAAAGTCTCAAATAATAGCTAAGACGCAGAGTGAAAGTTTAGCATTGTCTTCCTAATTCTAAAGTTTATATTTCTCCAAAGGTGATGGACTTCAATTTTTTTTTTTGAATTGGAGTCTTACTCTGCCACCCAGACTGGAGCCCAGTGGTATGCTCGCTGCCACTGCAGCCTCCCCCGGCTGGGCTCCGGCGATCCTTCTGCCTCAGCCTTCTCAGTAGCGGGAACTACAAGCGCGTGCTATCACACCCGGCTAACTTTTGATTTATTGTAGAGACGAGGTCTCGCCAAGTTACCCAGGAGGGTCTTGATCCCACGGGCTCAGGCAGTACATGCGTCTCGGCCTCCCAAAGTGCTGGGATTACAGGCTGAGCTATCGATCTGGTCAAGGACTTCAATTTTTAAAAATTCTTTTCTCTGTTGCTTTAGCTGGGCATGGTAGTGTGCACCTATAGCTCCAGCTACTTGGAAGGCTGAGTTGGAAGGATCACCTGAGCCCAGCAGATTTAGACTGCAGTGGCCATGGACATGCCACTGCCCTCCAGCCTAGGCGACAGAGTGAGATTCCAATACCAGAAAAATAAAAATAAAAAAATAAAATAAATTGGACTCCATTCTGAAACACGTTTCCTTCATTTTTTTGTGACAGTATTTTCAATTTTTCTTAATTTTTCTTTTCCCTTACTAAAAGGTTTCCTATTATTTTTTTCTACCCTCAGATTTGATCCCTGAAATCTCTCTTTGTGGTTTGTCTCTTCTGATGTGTTTCCCTAAATGTATCATTGAGTTTAAGGATATGAAGAATTGAACTCATAAATGTGCTACCTCCAATGTCTTGGAAAGAACTTTATGTTCATTTATGTATGTCTCCAATTTTCTAAATCTAAGATTTTTGTGAGTCCAGTGGTGTATCTTGGCATTTAAAAATATGTGTTTATCAATTTTTATTCAAAGATCTCAAATATTTTGCATCTCCTTCATCCTTCTTCACAGTGACTGTGTCCCAAGAGGCTGACCTACATGGACTATAGCAAAGAGCCGTCTTGTCTATTAGCTTCTGGTTGGGTTTGTGCAGTGTGGAGCCCCAGAAGTCTGGAGAGGAGAAATGTGAGGTTGATATATTTCTTTCTCAGCATCCTCCCTGTCAGAGTGCTACAATTTGGTCATGTCTTTTTGTCAAGGGTCCCAGCTCCTGGTATGTAGCCCACACGGTGAAATTTTTTCTCCAGGTTCTAGTAACTTATTCCTACCTTTTTCCTTCAGCTTGGGATTTGTCAGATGCAAGCCCTGTGATATTTTTTCTTCTTTTGTTGCTTTTCCTAAGCACTTTCTATGCTACAATAAATAGTTCCTTTATTTGATATTTTTCTCAATTACCCAACTTGAGTTGGTAATTGGGTAATGCCATTTTTTTTCCTCTTAGGTTTTAATTAATACAACTGAAATGTATTCACAATATTCAGGGATATTTTTTAGGTTCCCTTTTCTCTCACAACATAAATTTTGCTTGCTGTTTGTGCGTGTGTTTTAAATTCTTGAACTATAATTGCTATCATGGCTTGCCTGCTGAATCTGCCATGAACAGCATTCCATAAACTATGGTGATGGTGGTGGTGGTGAGAGAAAGATTTTATCTTCTGTTTGCTTCAGAATGTCTTTTCCTTGCTGAGATCTGAGGCGAAAAAGGGTCTCCCATGACAAAGCTCCAGAACATTTCCTATATATTCGTCAGGATTCTCCAGAGAAATAGAACCAATATATATAATATTATATTATATATTTTTAAATATATTTAACTCATTTATTTTATATAATATGTACATAATACCATACCCAGCATGTAACTGTTTAACCACCTCACACCTTACACAGAGATGCTGAAGTAGCATCTCAACTAAGGAGCCTACTGTGTCATGGATGCCAAATACCTGCTCCCTGTTCACTTACTGTAATCAAAGCACTTTTCTTTCTCTCTCCCTTTATATTATCTCCCAATATTTAAGAGGAAAAATATGTCACACTTTGGATTTGTAAGTTAGCAGCACAGACAACTTCTCACATTAAAGTTTTCAAGCAAAAACTCTTTAATTTGTACAATATTGAAATGCTTCTTCTGACATGTCCCGTGATTTTTAAGTCACTTTTAGATTTTTGCATTTTAAATCAGATTCAATTATAAAAATACCTTTTCCTTTCCATGAAAATCAGAAACCTCAGTGAACTATTGTTTGTAGAGAACTTTGAAACAGAATCTATGTATATGTTCATTTATATTATGTATTGCATTCATATATTATATATTATTTATATTATATTGTGTTTATCTATATATTTATATTGGATATATTCAATGTATTCTCTTTATGTTTAACCTTCTTCGTTATTAATTTGAGTCCTTATATAATGTTTGTTAGTAGAATGTTTCATAATTAGGCTTCTAGATGGAAATTTTGTGGCTGGTAAAATAGCTGTTCTCTTGTTCAGGAGACCTCTACATGTCCCTGAATCCCAAATATGACTCCATGCATAAATGGGACAAACCTTTAGTTGATTAGAATATTTCATTAGTCAGAACATATCTTTCCCTGGCTTTGCCAAATAATTGAGGTATTAATTTCCTTCCCCAGATCCTTCAATTATGGACAAGGTGATAGTCGATTAATTACGTGTTTTGGAGAAATGCAATAAAAGGAATTTTTAAATGCTTTGTGGTACAGAAGGCAGTATTGTTTTTCTAACTGCCATGGTCTTTTATCCCTGTGACATTTAGCACTGAGGGCCAGGCAAAGTAAGGCACTGATAATGAGATCTTTTCCAAATCAGTGTTAATTCTTTATATCAGTAGATGGTAAACTGTGACCCACGGGCCAAATATTGCTTGTTTTTGTATGACCTAGGGGCTAAAAAATGTTTTTTACATTTAAAAAATCAAAAGAAGAATATTTTATTACATGTGAAAATGATGCGTAATTCAAATGTTAGTGTCCGTCAATAAAGTTTTATTGGAATACACTCTCATTCATTACATGGATATAGGTGCTTTGAAAATACAATGGCAAACTGAGTTGTCATAGAGACCATAAAGTTTAAAAATCTCTAGTCCTTACAGAAAAGTTTGCTGACTCCTGCTTTAATCAAATATAGTTTTTCTTTACTTAAAATAATAACCTGACTGAAAAATGTAAATCTCTTAGTAGCTATTGAATCAATTATTTTCAAACCATCCTGTGTATAAGTTTTTATTACCAGTTTAAAAACAAAAAACATAAAAAAGTATAGTATTCCCACAACCAGGGCTGTTGCTGGGAAGATAATGGAATTATATAAAATTGTTTAGGGTTCAAACTCTTGTTTGATTATCAGATATGGAATGTGGTACATTACCTTATGCTTGACAGTGCTTTCGGATATCTTTAAAACATGATGTAGGACCTTTTACTCATCTCAGAGTAAAGCAAGAGCAAGAAAGGGATTCTAAAGCATTGTCAGCTTCAGGTTAAATCAGTCTCACTATGTGGCTTATAAAGCAATAACCTCTGTGATGGACACCCTGCTATCACCGATGCCTGATGTCTTTTTTTGAAAGACAAAAACATCTATGGATATTCTGGGACAAAACAAACCAACTTTTTAAAAAATATCTACATATTTGAAACAAATGTATGGGGGCTTTTTCCATACCAACCAGTTCTCCAACTCTCTGGAGACCATATGTATCTTATAATTCATTTCTAAAACTAACCAAGTTAGTGTAGACCCCACAGGTGAAGGGCTTAGTCCCACAAGACTGCCCCTATTTCAGATGCATATCACAAGTCCCAGGATGTCACTTTTACTTCTGACTTATTGTCTATACATCAGGAATTTCCACAACCCCTAACTTTTAGTTTGGTAATTTGCTGCAATAACTTACAAAACTCAAGGAAACATTTATTCGTGTTTATTATAAAGGATATTACAAAGGATACAAGCAAACAGTCATATAAAGAGGTACATAGGATAAAGTCTGAAAGGGTCCTGAGTGTAAGAGCATCTTCTGTAGAGTTGTGTGTGCCATCCTCCTGGAACATAGATGTTTTCACCCACCTGGAAACCCTTCAGATCCCATTGTTTAGAGTTTTTATGGAGGCTTCATTACCTAGGCATGTTGATTAAATCATTGACTATTGATGATTAAGTCAATCTCTACCCCTTCTTTCCTCTCCAGAGATCATAAGTGGGGTTGAAAGTTCCAGTCCTTTAGTCATGCTTTGGTCTATCTGGTGACCAGCCTCATTCTAAAGCTATCTGTGGAGCCCAGTCACTAGCTATCTCATTAGCATACAAGAAGGCAATCATTGCTACAGAGATTTCAAGCTCTTGTGTAAGGAATTGAGGAGGACTACGACAGAACATTACAACAAAGGATGCTTCTATCACTCCTATCACTCAGGAAATTTTTTTTTCTTTTTTATCACTCAGGAAATTACAAGGATTTTAGGAGCTCTGTCAGAAATGGGGCAGAGAGCAAATATATGTTTTCTATTATGTCACAGATATAGTAGATATAGTCTTTGTACTCAAAATGGGTCCCAACAAGTATAAGAACAGGTGTTTCAATTATGGTCTCATTCAGAACTCTTGATTCTTGATGGACAATTGCACACAATATCTTTATTTGTTTTTTTTCCCCCTTGCAATCTAGTTCCCAGCAGGAAATTTACTGAGCTGCCAACTTGTGATCATCTAATTGACTCAGAAAGAATCTGAATGAGTTTCTAAATATCCAACTGAAATCAATTGTGACTCTCTTTATTTTAGGCCCCAGGCAGATTGAAATTGAGACAATAAATGGAAGCACCTCATTCTGAAAGAATGAGAATTGTCAGCTTCACAGCAAACATCATGTACATACACTATCACACACACAGACATGCTCACATGCACGCACACACAGACACAAATATACTCATATGTATACTCATTTTCAAAGTTTTGTATTCAGAAAGATGCATGATTGGATATATATGTTTGGCATCTTAAAAGCTCTAGCTTTCTACAATCCATGATTTCAACAACCTAGAAAAATATTTCATCCAATTAAAGGAAATACAGGAGACTCTATTAGCCCATTTTCTGTTGATTCTAATAGAATACCTGAAACTGAGTAAATTGTAAAAAGAGACATTCATTTCTTATAGGTATGAAGGTTGAGAAATCCTGTATGGCTACATTGAATATTGAATTTCAACATGCGTTTTGAAGAGGACAAACATTTGAACCACAGTAAGGACTGGTGCTGATACTGGAGAGCCGACTAATACATAGTTTAATGATGTAAAGACTTGTGTGCTCTTAGTTTCTACCAAAGGTCTTGAGATTCTTTGTACTATAATTTTCATCTTACTCATGGAAAAGTTTATCCCAAGGTTCATCTATTTGTACACATTTTATATTTAAATGTTTTCATTTAATTCCAGCTTGTGTGAAATAGAAACAAGAATTTCAAACAGCATTGTTATAGGTTTAGTAGCCCATCTGCCATTCTACCCTCTTTTCTTAACAGTTAGAGAAGGAACAACTGTGAGAATAAACAAAGTATTTAACACTACACCTCAGTGTTAGAATTCTAAGCATCTGAACCTTCAGCAAGGAGGGACTGAATGTTCAGTTTTCATTGTGGCATGTGATTATGATGAGCACTATTAGAAACTGTAATTAGAAGCATAAGTTCTAGTGAGCATTAAGTGATTAAACAAACACACTCCATGAGCTGTTGTTTTCTGAAGAATGTTTAATGGTGGGACAGAAAGTGTTCTGGCGCTGTGTGGTGTACGCTTTTCAGTTCACATCCTTACAAAGGTGGCTCTTTCCAGCAAGGAAGTTCCTATGCCCTGTTCTGACTCCCCGCAAAGGAAGCGAGAATATCAAGGAGCCACAAGAACACAGACAAACAACAACAATCTAGTTATATACAGAGAACAGCCATTTCAGACCCGGCCAGAAAGCAAAAGCAAACACTTTACAAACCACATTGCAGGGAGGAACATCACTGGGGGACAATACAAGACATAGCTTGGAAGGAGCTTTGTTCCCAAGTCCAGTTTATGTCCTTAGAGATATGAAAGCCAAATAGAGTGTAGCGCTGTGGGGGATCCACTGAAGAGGATTAACAAAATGTGGGTAATACATGGAAAAAGGACAAGAACATGCTGATTAAGGGTTAGTTTCAGTTGCTCCTCACTGGAAGTTGACACCGCAGTATCCATAGCTGTGTGTGATTATGCTCAGCTAGATGTATCCAAAACTGAAGATTTTTCTTTTTAAGAATATGGGAAAAACATTAAGTATTAATAAAAATAATTAATAAAAACAAGTGTTAAGAGCATTCAGTGTCATATTCAAAATTTGAGAATATTTTGCACCAAAGAATCTGCTTCCAGTCCCATACTAGATATTTTAGGTGGTAAACAAAACAAAATAAAAATCATAAGTATTTAAAGGAGGATCCTGAATATTTTTTGTCACCTAAATAGTATGCCATAAAAAAGCCATATAAAAGCCACATTTTTGGCAGGGGGATAGCTGGGTACTAGAGTCAGGCAGACCTGGGTTCCAAACCTTGTTTTTTCATTATTCATGACTGTGAGCAAGGTACTTGCATTTCTAGATATCATTTCCTTATCTGTTAAAGGGATATACTGTTTTCCTAGGGCTGCTGTAATGAAGTACCACAAATGGGGTGGCTTAAAACGACAGAAATACATTGACTCACAATTCAGTGAGTCAATATTTTTTGGAGGGCAGGGGGCCCTTGTAGTGCAGGCTTCCTCTGCTAGATAAGTGTTCTAGGAACCCATCAGCATCAGTGTACCAGCTAACGTTGTTGTGAGAGGCTGTAATCAGCTTTGGTGAATTTTTTTTGGAGATTCTTTCAATGCATTTGCCCATTTCATCATGGGTGATTTACAAGCACACTTGTCCACACTGTGCTGAGTGTTCAGTAGTTTTCTTTTTTTTTGAGTTGGAGTCTCACTCTGTCGCCTAGACTGGAGTGCGGTGGCCACTCCCGGCCACTGCATCCTTGACCTGCTGGGCTCCGGCGATCCTTCCGCCTCAGCCTTCCGAGTAGCTGGAGTTATAGGCACGTGCTACCATGGCCAGCTGATTTTTTGATTTATTGTAGAGATGAGGTCTCGCCAAGTTGCCCAGGCGGGTCTCGAACCCGCGGGCTCAGGCAATCCACTCACCTCAGCCTCCCAAAGGCGCGGGATTACAGGCTGAGCCACCGAGCCCGGCTAATAGTTTTCAACCCCAAGTGACATGACCCCCATGCTCCACCCTCCCTATTCACCCTATCTCATCCCAAGCAACTTTTTGTTTGTTTGTTTGTTTCCCTGGATGAAAAATATCCTGAAAGGAAAACATTTTGCTGGAATGGAAGAAGTGAAACAAAAAATGGCAGAAGTGCTAAAAGGCATCAAAATGGATGAGTTCAAAAACTATTCTGAGCCATGGAAAAAGCGTATAGATAGGTGTATTGCATCAAACAGAGAACACTTTGAAGGTGATTGAAGTTTAAACATGTAAGAATAAACACACAATTTTTAAATAAATAAATTCCTGTTTTAGTTGGGTCCCCCTCACAGGTGTCTGAAATAAAGGTGTCAACAGGGTTGATTCCTTTTAAGGGCTCTAAGGAAGACTCAGCCCCTTGCCTCTCTCCTGCTCCTGATGACAGGCTGCAATCCCTGACTGCCCTCATTGTGTAGATGCATCAGTCCAGTCTCTCTCTGTTCACCCTGTATGTGTCCAAATTTCCCTCTTTTTAAAAGGATATCAGCCATATTAAATTAAGGCCTACTCTAATGAACTTCTCTTAACTTGATGACACTTGCAAAGATCCTATTTCCAAATAAGATCACATTCACAGATAGTAGGGATTAGAACTTCACATACGTCTTTGGGGAACACAAGTCAACCTCTAACAGGAATAAGAATCAAATAACTCCTTTACAGCACTGTGGGAAGAATTAAATAACTTGATAATACAAAGACCACTGGGGGTAAGTTTGTGCCCATGGAAAAACAATTTTTGGTCTCCCCAACAAGTGTATTTGGCTTTTTGTATAGTCAAGCTCTGGGTCCTATCCACATCACTGGCTCTATTACTACCAACTCCACTTGTTACCCTGGCAAATTATTATTATCACTATCACAAATATTACTGTAATGTCATCCTCACTTTGCTTCTTCCGTGTGAGTGTGCTAAACTCTGCAAAGCTTGCTGCTGTCCATGAACTTTCTCTCTGTTCTAACTGTTCCAAGTTCTGCTTGGAAGTGCCATCGAGCTGGTATGAACTGGAAATCTGAATGGCTGTATGAACACAAAGACAGATGGCAGGATCCCCATTGGAATGTGTGGCCAGCACATGGCTGCTATTTGTTTTCACTCTCGAGTAGTCAGCAGACACACTGTGACTGTACTGCAGCTGTGGTGAAATTTACTTCCAGAACTTTTCAGGACTGTGGGGCAGTGCATGGCAGGGGTTACTTGGACAAGTTAAGTCCTAAAATAGAAGCAAATAATCTTTTTATTTCTTGGGAATAGGATATAGGAGGCAAGGTCCCTGGTAAATGAGTAGACTTGTTCTTATTTTCCAGGGAAACTTGGAAGCCAAATTGCTTCCTATGTAATTCTGACTTGTTTAACTTCTTCAGTGTTGCCCTGTCATCTTTAGACTAATGCTCAAGTTTCTTTGCATCTCTTGCAGTGTAGTTCACAGTTGGTCCCCCGAAACTTTTTCAGATGAATCCTGCTATTTCTTGCCTCTCATGTTACCAAATTTCTTACATTCTTGACACATTCTTGACAATTTTTCTAGAACAAAATTTCAATTTATTTCACCTGGATAATTTTCACTTTAAAACATCAGCTCAGGTTATATCTCTCTCCAAAGTCCTTCTTCATACCCTACCTCTCCCTTTCCTGGGATACTGGGCATCTATTTTATTATTTACCAAATTATGTTAAATTTTTTTTATTTTTAATTTGGACAATATCTTTTTCATTTTGAGCCCTTAGTATCTAGGAAGTCGTTAGTGTTCAATAACAGTTAGTTGATTTGAATTATAGCACATCTTAAAAGAAGTTTTTAAAAATCCTTTTCTTTCTTTTTCTCTTTCTACCTTCCTTCCTCCTTCCCTCTCTCACCTCTGCCTTTCTCTGTGTCATTCTTTCTCGGTCTCCTGGGAGAAAATAACCAAAGACAGGAGATTCTATTTATTTCTCTTTCACGGGAGTGCATATTTCTCTTTAAATAGGATAGACATAGAAAACTACTAGAGAACAAGCAGTAGATTAAACTGTATCTGAAAGACATTCATTTTATCAACAAATATTTACTTGGTTTCTTCCATTGAGTAGGCATTGAAAATATGAGATGAAAGAGTATTTGTCCCTAATCATAAGGAGCTGTCAGTCAAGGGGTCAAACATGTAAAGAGATAATTTTGGTATGTTGGGTGAAGACACCAAGACTTTACCCCCATGCTGGCATGATCAAAGGTTTCCAAAACACCAGAAGAAAGTCTTTTTTTTTAAAAAAAAAAACGAAGCTGCAGGCCGGGCTCGGTGGCTCAGCCTGTAATCCCAGCACATTGGGAGGCCAAGGTGAGTGGATTGGCTGAGCCCACGGGTTCGAGACCAGCCTGGGCAAATTGGTGAGACCTTGTCTCTACAATAAATCAAAAATTAGCCAGGTATGGTAGCACACGCCTGTAGTGCCAGCTACTTGGAAAGCTGAGGCGGAAGGATCTCCAGAACCCAGCAGGTGACAGTGGGGTGGCCGTGAGCATGCCAATGCACTCCAGCCTGGGCGACAGAGTGAGACTCCACCTTAAAAAAAAAGGAAAAACTGCATAGGCCGGGCATGGTGTTTCACGCCTATAATTCCAGCACTTTGGGCAACCGAGATGAGAGCACTGTCTGAGCCTATGGGTTAGAGACCAGCCTGGGTAACTTGGTGAGACCACATCTCTACAATAAATCAAAAAATTAGCCGAACATGAAGGCATGTGTGTGTGGTTTCAGCTACTTGGAAGGTTGATGTGGAAGGATCGCCTGAGCCCAGTAGGTCGAGGCAGCAGTGGCCGGGAGCATGCCCACTGCACTACAGCCTGGGCGACAAGAGTGAGACTCAGGCTAAAAAAAAAAAAAAAAAAAGAAAAGTAACTGCATAAATTTCTGTTTCCTCTCTCTCTTCATTTATGCCCTCCATCCATAATTATCTCTATATTTGCTTCCATCCCTATCATTCCACTTAAATGGCTTTGTTGATGTCAACAATGACCTCTATGTTGTAAAAAACAGTGATTATTTTTCATCTTATACTATTTAATCCATTAGCAAATGTAACATAGTTTCTCACGTCCTTAAAAAAGCCCTCTTCTCTTGGTTTCTAAGATATCTCACTTTCTTGATTTTTCTCCTGGTAATTCTTCTTCAGTCTCATTACAAGATTCCTGACCTAAATACAGAACTGATGAAAGCTTAAGCTTCAGGACCCCTCCATTTTATGGACCTCATCCCAGACCCTGAGCAAAGAGCTAACATGGCCATATGCTTTTGCAAAATTTGTAAAAGTAAAATATTTTAACCACAGAGGTTAAGGCAACAGTCTCTTTTCACTTCACCTGCCCCATTCTTCTTGCCATCATGTTCAGTGGTGTTGGATTGCACCCAGGCCTTTTTAGAGTCCAGTTAAAGAGTTCTGAACTGTGAATATGTTTCCTTTGGATTCTGTGAGTTATGTATATGTGGTTCATAGTCATGTCAGGTTGGTAAAGCTATTATTGCCAGACATTCCACTGGGCAACTCATCTGTTGCTAGGACATAAGGGTATAGGGCCAAAAGTAGCCCCCAAACATAAAAGCATCCTGGCCGGGCTCAGCCTGTAATCCCGCGCTTTGGGAGGCCGAGGTGAGTGGATTGCGTGAGCCCGCGGGTTCAAGACCCGCCTGGGCAACTTGGCGAGACCTCATCTCTACAATGAATAAAAAAAATTTAGCCAGGCGTGGTAGCGCGTGCCTGTAGTTCCAGCTACTTGGAAGGCTGAGGCAGAAGGATCGCCGGAGCCCAGCAGGTTGAGGCTGCAGTGGCCGGGAGCGGCCACTGCACTCCAGTCTGGGTGACAGAGTCAGACTCCAACTCAAAAAAAATAAAAATAAAAAAAATAAAAGCATCCTATGGTCACAGCACTGGATGAATGTGGGTATTGGAGGAGAAAAAAATGCTGGAAGGAAGACTAGATTTCCTTTCTACTCTCTCTCTACTTGTCATATGAAGAGGCAATTGGAATATGCAGAGAAAAAATAGGCAAAAAAAAAAATTGAGAGTGGTCGAGGCAGTTAATACTTATAGATATTATTCAATATTCTTGGATTTTGTGATGTTGGTAGGATTTATGATCATTTTTACATCTGTAATTTATTATAATTAATCATTCTACTTAATTTTGTATTTATAAATTTGTATTATGTTTCTTGAAGAGGGTCTCTTAAATTATATAAGACCATGAAATCTAAGTTTATTAGTTGCCCACAACCACCTTCTCAGCCCACTCATTCTTATGTCCCTTCCAAGGTAATATTGTCTGTTTCCCTCCCTTTAAAAGCCATGTACATGCATCTTTTGATCACAAAAGAACCAGAACCTGGAATATTTTGAAATCACCTTCCTTATTTTTATTAGATTTTTAAGAAAACTAAATGTGGTTTTATCATTTTTTAAAAAGTATAAACATGTGTGAAATATATTTTTCTTACCCACCCTTCAACATTTCTCTCCCCAAAGAAAGGAGAAATAATTATTTTAAGTTCATTTAAATATTTATAGACTTTTTACATTTATGTTTAAATGTTTGGATCTACACACACACATATGTTGTATATACAAATATACATATACAAATATTCAAATAGTCGCACACATACATATATAAACATATAAAACATTAAAATAAGATCTTGAATCGTATTCTAAGTCTTTTTTAGAAATATATATATTTTAGAAATATATATTTAGAAATATATATATATTTCTTTATATATCAAGGATTTCTTTCCATGGCAGGGTATACAGACATAATTTATTCTTTAATTTTTTAATGACTATATAATATTATAACGTATATATATCTCCTAATTTCCTAAACTGAGAGACTTGAGTTCCAGTAACATAAAATCATGGAAAGAACAATGGAGCATCTTCATCTCTGAGTCCTATCGGGACAGCTGATTACTGACTTCATCCTTATGCTATGGATGTGTGCAACTTAATGTCCAATTTAATATATGGCAAGGGAGCAAAAGCAGGAAACTGAGGGTTGATTTGTTAACTAATGGATCTTAACACATATAAACAATGGAATGGACAGGTGCTTATTTGTGATTTCTAATTAATGTATCACTTGATGTTTATTAAGGGGTCGCATTGAAGGCAGCCCTGTCATGCCCCTAAGGATAACAGAATAGGTTATGAACTTTGGTTCCAGCTCTAAGTATGACCCTTGAAAACGAGTCAACCTCTTTCCTTGCTCTCATGTTCTCTTCTGCAAATTTTTAAATTACACAGACAGTTACACTCTGAAGAACACAATTAAATACTTTATTTCAGGGTTTATGATGATTGATAATAAACAATTCTTCTGTTTTTAATACATTGCACTAAATTAGACTTGTACAACCTGCCAACCCCTTTAGTGTTTGAATTAGAGGACAAGGAAGCGATTCTAGGGGAAAGAGTGTTTTCAGAAGCAGCTTTAGAGACATGGAAGTGAACTGGGGTTGACTGAAAGAAGACTGATCTATTGGCAGGTTTGTGAGCATCTGGGAACACTTGGAAGAGGTTCCTGATACTTTTGAGATAGAAAAGGGAGTCCAATCAGTAACATGGATACACTTTGAATTCATTCCAATGGGTTACTGTACTGATTCTGAATCATCAACGCCTTCATTATGTATGTATGTATTATTTACTACAGTTAACTGCAGTATCAATTCCTTTAGAACTTTGGTTCATGTACACACTCTACCTTTGTAGCATATTCTTTCTTATCTATTAAAGCCCCCAAAACTGCAATGATTTTAGGTCAGTACACAGAATTTCCTAGCCATTGGGCTGTCCAGTAGTGGATTGGGACCCTCCACAAGCACTGAGTTTACCTTTAACTTGATTTTGGGGGAAGTTTGCAGATGGGTGGGAGGAATGCATAAATGAGAGCTGTAGGGGAAGTTACATATTACGAATGGGATATGGTTAAATTTATGCCAGAACGAGATCATCCTAATGAATAAGAAGTAAAAGTGGGAGGAAATCAGTATGTGACCAGATAATAGTATTTTGCAGAGTAAAAGGAGAGCTGCTCTGCCAAAGTCTGTATAACTGCCTATCTGAATGTGATCTGCTTCTTGCATCTTTGTGTGTTTCTGTCTTCCCGTCTATGTATTATTATGTGTCTCTGGTGTCTTTACATATCTGCATGAAGAATTAGTGGGTTGATGTAAATAATCTCTGAGACTAGAATTCTATAACTGGTCATTCTATGTTTTCATCAGGTCCACATATATGGTACTGCTATGCTGGTATAAATATGTCCTGGGTATCTATTTATTGCTCATCACATGTGTGGTTGTAATGGAATATGATGGGAGGAAAGCTTTCCCCTAACCTATGATTAATCAGAGTTAAACAGGCAAATGGAAAAACCTCTTTCTTGCTTTTTTGCATCTTACCAGTCTTGGAACTGTCAAAACTTGGAAACTGTCACAGAATGAATCAAAGTTTATGGCACTTGTGATTGTTAATTTTATGTGTCAAATTAACTGGGCTGCAAGGTGCCCAGATATCTGGTCACACATTATTCTGTCTGTGTGTGAGAATGTTTTAGATGAGATTAGTATTTGAGTCAGTAGACTCAATAAAGCAGATTGCCCTCTCTTAGGTAGGTCAACGTCATCTAATTGGTTGAAGACCTGAATAGAATAAAAAGGCTGACAGTCCTGTGAGTAAAAGGGAACTCCTGCTTGACTGCCTTGAATTGAGAGGTCATTCTTTTCCTTCATTCAGACATGGATGGAAACATTAGTACTTCTTAGGTCTCGATCCTGCCAATTTTTAAATTTTGTTTTATTTTATTTATTTATTTATTTTTAATTATTTTTATTTTAAAGATGTGGGGTATAATTCAGGGTTAGGTATACAAATGTTCATTGTGCAGGTACCCTTATTAATGAGGTGTGCTCCCCCCTTCCCCAGGCAGATTCCCACTACTGCTAATCTCGCTTCCCTGCCCTCCTCTTGGCAGTTTCCCACTACTGCCAATCATTTTCATATAGTATTGCGATAATTTTTCAAGGTCCGCTTATGAGTGAGAACATGTGATACTCAGTTCTTTGTTTCTGTGAAAGATCACTCAGTATTTTAGATTCTAAGTCCATCCAGGTTGCTGTGAAGTTCATGATTTTGTTCTTCTTTATGGCTGTGTAATATTCTATAGGGTATATGTACCACATTTTTTTAATCCAGTCCTCTTTTGATGGGCAGCATGGTAGTTCCATGTTCTTGCTATTGTGAACAATGAATGCTACCACAAACATATGTGTGCAGGTACCTTTTTTATAGAGTGATTTGAGTTCTTCTGTGTATATTCCCAGTAGGGAGATTGCGAGGTCATATGGAAGGTCGATTTTCAGGTCTTTTAGGAATTGCCACACTGTTTTCCATAGAGGCCGCACTAGTTTACACTCCAACCAAAAGTGTAGAAGTGTTCCCTTTTTGCCACATCCTCTCCAGCATCTGTTGTTTTTTGAGTTATTGATGATAGTCATCCTGGATGGAATTAGGTGGTATCTCGGTGTAGTTTTAATTTGCATTTCTTTGATGACTAGTGAGGTTGAGCATTTTTTCATGTCCCTGTTGGCTGCTCATACATCTTCTTTTGAGAACTGTCTATTCACATTTTTTGCCCACTTTGTAATGGGGCTGTTTGCTTTTTTCTTTTCGGCATGTTTGAGTTCCTTGCAGATCCTAGATGTTAGACCTTTGTCAGACATACAGTTGGCAAATATTTTTTCCTAGTCTGTGGGCTGTCTCCCTGCTCTCTTGATGTCTTCTTTGGCTTTGCGGAAGCTTGTCAGTTTGATGAGGTCCCTCTTGTCTATTTTATCTCTTATGGCATGAGCACTTAGAGTAATGATCAGGAATTGGTTGCCGGTTCCAATTTCTATAAGAGTATCTCCTGCATTTTCTAAGGTTCTTATAGTTGAGGTTTTACATATAGGTCTTTGATTCATTTAGAATTGATTTTTGTGTATGGTGATAGGTAGGGATCTTGTTTTAATCTTCTGCATGTGGTCAACCAATTTTCCCAGCACCATTTACTGAATAGGTTCGCCTCTCCCCAGTCGTTGGTGGAGGCTTTGTCAAAGATGAGTTGGTTGAGAAATTGAGGTTTTGCTTCTGAAATCTCTATCCTGTTCCATTGGTCTATATGTCTGTTCTTGTACCAATGCCAGACTATTTTTATTATTGTAGTTTTATAGTAGAGTTTAAAGTCTGGGAGTGTGATACCTCCTGCTTTGGTTTTTTTTTTTTTCTGGGGATTATTTTGGCAATTTGTGGTCGTTTATGTTTCCATATGAATTCCTGTATTGTCCTTTCCAGCTCTGAGAAGAATGTTGCTGGCAATTTAATGGATATTGCATTAAATCTATAGATTGCCTTGGGTAGGATGGAAATCTTAACAATGTTGATTCTTGCAGATTCTGCCAACTTATACCACTGGCTCTTTTGGGTCTCCAATTTGTTTATTAG